>UZAF01017772.1:4887-26058 GCA_900617895.1 Haemonchus placei
ACGTGATGACTCAATCAGTGCTTATAGGGGGTGTTTCCAGAGCCGTGTTTGTCCCATGGTCATAAACACTCAGACTCTACCGGAAGGGTAGTAAAGGTCTAGGTTTTTGGGACAAGCCTCCGTCGACGTTCGACTTCCGTTCAGAATCGTGCAGGTATTTAGAGTGCGTATGTGGGCGGGTATCAACCTAGGATTTGATCTCCGACTATGCGGGTAACAGTGCATTAATTCCATTAGATTCCATTTGTGAAACTGTGAAACCACTTTTTGAGTAGTCTACACTTGCTTCCATTCGTTTCTATTAAGTGAACATCCACCGGCACTATAGATTCAATCTGACGCACAACACCTTCAATATGGTCGACCTGCTATGAGGAATGAAGAGGGTCTTAGAGGGAATTCGTCACGCTTTACAGTAATCCCATTGCAAGACGGCGTACGCGCTCGTCGAATTCGATGCGATTAGAATTCGATCTGAACCGGCAGCGGCGACAATGGTTGTCAAGCTTGACGACACATGGGGTTTTGTGTCCGGAGCTAGACAGTCGGGCCCTGAATTCTGAGTGTCACAAAGTTTGGGAGCTTGAAACCTTGTTCGATTTGGGCTATCCCTGAATGTTTTGAGCAGGGACCAACCTAATTGATAGGGAGAGGCGTTATTCACCCATTTGAACAGTTCTACTGAATGACTGTAATTCCCCTTTTCAATTTTTCACTGGAAAAACTGCTCGGGTAGCCTTATTGGTCTGTATCTGGTCGTCTTGTTGACTCATTCACATTCTGTCCGTTCCTACCTCCGCACGAGTTGACAAGTTCCTTCGAGATTTGCGTGCGGTAATCGTCCGCCCGAAACGATGTCGCGTGGTATACGGTAGGCTGATAAGCGGATCAACTAGCGGGGCTTAGAGTATTGTCTATACGGCGCCCAGAACCGGCCCACGAAGTACTCGTTTTGGTAGAAGTCGGCATATATTCTGGTGAAGAGGGAATGAGCAAAGAGTAGTTATCTATTGAAACTAATCCATTCAACAGGTAGAAGCAATGCTCAGGTTTCCGTCTGCTTGTGAAATATGATGCTCGTTGTTTGGCCCGATTATGGTCAAACCCTGTTCTCGTCGTCGTCGGTGGCCTATGCCAAATTCGGCCATCTAATCAAACAATTCGTACTCAAGGCCGCGTCACATACAGAGAGCACCGCCAGATTCGATTACATACACCTATATGGACAGCCTTGCCTTGACACAGCTCTCAGGCCGATTTCAATGAACAGGTGGTGAACGCTCTCTCAGCCTGTCAGCGTCGCTGTTTCACGATCTGCAATTTCGGATTGGAACATGAAAAGTCACCCGGGAATATACCGTATCCCATGATAGTGAGCATGGGGAAGTGGTACTTGGCAGCGTGGCTACGGAAGAACTAAAAGGAGTTCGTTTTGTTGTTACTCCAAAGCTGCGTTCATAGTTAACGGTGGCTGATTATGTGATTAATCAATGCCTATGGAAAGCGTGGCCAGCAGATGGTTAATTAGCTGCTGCACTTAAGATCAAACGATAACGCTTAACTGAAATTTGGGAATTTGATCAAAGAAAACGACAGACAGTTTTCTTTTCTTATCCCCACGCTTTGGACTTTTTTTTTTAAATTGATTTCTTTCAGAGAGTTTTACTACATTCAAATGGATAAATTTGCCCGACAAGCACTAGCTGAAGGTATAACGTCACGCGATGACATCGTAGTCACAATGGACTCGGAAATATTTCGTACTCTGAATCAACATTACAATAGAAACAATCACGTTCAGGTGCGAATACCAGCAAAAAAGCCGGTATTTTTGAAATAGCGACATGTTCCTGGGATTCGTATTATTTCAGCCTCCTGAGAATCTGGTCAACGTCGTACAAGAATCGTTGCGTGAATTCTTTGATGCGATACGTCTTGGGAAAGATGCTGAACCATCGTGGAAAAAGCAGATCTATAAAGTGAGCTCGCAGCAAGAGTGGTTTCATACTTCAATTATACTTCCTGTTTATGATTGAGGACTGAGGGAGGGTGCAAAAGGGTAGAGGAAGTGAACAATTGTGGGCAAATCTGATGAAAAAGGTAACAAATGAACAGGTTAGAGATCGCGTGAGAATATTTGTGTGAAGGAGATCCGTACGACACTCAGTGTGTTCCAGGAACTGTTAAGTCGGGCGATTTTGAACCGTCACTTTGGCAAACACGTAAGCTTCCCAGTTGTCGAGAATGCTTCTTTTACCTCCCACGGTTTCGAGTTGTAAGGAAGTATTCCAGAAGAAGAGTAATACCAGTGATCAATCCCCTTTTTTCTGGGGCTTGTGGACTGCATTTGACTTCTTTCCAGAATCCAATAGCGTTTTGTAGGTGTATATGGCCTACACATGAATCAGCCAAATTGCAAGTCAATGTTTTTATCCTCCCAGACGGGTCCGGAAACGATTAACAGCTGTGGGAGTTATAGATGTCCTGGTTGGTCTGTTCAGATATTAATCCAACCTGAGACATTGCTTGTGATAATGCACGACGTCTGACTGCAAAAGCTCCGCCCACACAGACAAATACTGGGAAAAGTGATAGTGAAATAGATGAAACGATGTAAACGGCAGTGTAAATGTAAGGCCAGAGTGAGCATCTAGGTATTATATAGGCTCCTCCTCAGCCCTATATAGTCCCTATAGTGGACAGAGTTAGAAAGTGGGAAAGATTGGCAAGAATCAAGTGTGTGTGAGCGACAGTGTTGGAAGATGGGGAGGAAGCAAGTGTATGTGGAGGGAATTTCGTGCTTCCTTTCTCAGCATTTCATTAGGCTACTGAAGCCGTTCTCTACTGATCTAATTTGTTCTTAAGGTGATCAATCGATTAGATGATCAAATACCCGAGTATTTCAAAGATCCGAACTTCCTGGAGCGACTCGAATAGTCTAAATCTGATGATGTCATTTTTTAAACTTTAACAGAGCGATTATACACTCATAGATGTTCCAAGCACAATCATTGCTGTGATGATCCATTCCTTTTTCATTTTTGTTTCACGATTTCTCACGATTCCATGTTTTTCCTTTTCAGTAGCTTTACAATATATTGCCTAGTTTATTGCTACGTTCTAAGTCACGCGTTGTGCAATCGATGCAGGAATCGATCAATATTGTCAGATAATCAATAATTCGCAATTCCATATACACATTTACGTTATGTTTTTCATATGCTAATTGTTGTTCAATCACCGTTGTGCCTAATATTAATTTTTTTTTTAATTTTCGCCCCATCTCCTCGAAGAATGTTTCGAACAAACTGTTACTATTTTCACTTTTATTCATTTATTACTTTTTTTTGATACTTGAAGCATTCCTCTGTACAGATTAGAAGCTATTCAACTTCTATTTTCATCATCACTACATTATCTCTCATGCGACTCGACTGAGAAACAGAGTGGTCTCTGTGTCTCTGCACTCCTGAGAGAGAAACAGAGTGCTCTCTGCGTCTCTGCACTCCCATGAGAGAAACAGTGGAGTAGACATTTAAACGTTCCATTTTAAGAGTTCTCCTTTGTCGACAGTATCACACATAAACGATTGTTCCAGTGTTCTTATGCGAGTTTCGTCTGTTATCGATAAATAATTTTTGATAAAAAGTGATTTCCGGCTATGCTGGCGATCGCGTCGCGCTACCTTCTTGATTCTTATTTGAACTATAAGTAGTTCCCGTAGCTCTGAACAATAATTATTCGTCGAAATTATTGTCCAGAGCTTTGATCATTATCAATTAGTTGCTGGTTGACTGCTTCTGTATGCAAATGGGGAAGGATACCCTATGTAATGGATGCCCAAATGACAAAAGAATCGATGCGTGGCATGCGAGTGATCAGAGGTGTCTTGAATCTACCGTAATTAGGTTGCAGAGCTACAGCAACAGCGGACGTCCTCAGATAAAAGGCGAGGTATATTAAGAGAGCGCAGACGACACTACAAACATCTGTGTTATGGGGTATCGCGTACTGACAATGTTGACAGCCTCCTTCGTTCCTTCGTTTCCTTCGAATGACTCGGACTCCCTATTGAATATTCTTTCTCAACAAACTTAGCGCGAGCCTAGAAAAAGATGTTTCGGACGTGCGGGAGCGGGTTATACAAGTATCAGAGGTCTGCCTGGGATGTCCACCCATTCTGCAACCTATCCTCCTTGTGAGTATGCCCCATTCCCAATGTTGCGATGCATGATTCATACGACATGCTGACTGACCACTTGAACTCTTTTATCGCGATCATTTTTTACAAAAAACAATGATGATTGTGACGTCCATGAGTTTTTTTTTCTAGCTGCAATTCACATTGGTAATGCTGTTGCATTCCGCCCAATTCCCGGTTTAACGATGTCTAACGATTTCGGTTCACCTTCATCCATTTTGTAGCGGATGATTGATGCCTGAAATTGTAAGTTGATATGTTATTGAATTATTAAAGAAAACGTACTCCTTGTTTTGGTTCCTTAAAAGGCCTATTTGAAGAAGCCTTAGCAGACGCCCAGATGCTGGTACTACTTGTTATAGTTCCTTGATAGCTGTTTAAGGTAGTAAGTGCACAGTAACCCTTTTACAAGAGCCAGGGTATCGGTTTAGACCCTTCTATTCTGTGTGCGCCGTGCATTCTAATTTGTTAGGAACTGTAAAGGTCAGTATACTTTGTCAGGGCAGGAATCCTGAAGACCAGTAAACGTTCCGTCACTTTTTTACTTGTTCTCAATGTCAAAAAACTGTGAATTTCGAAATAAAGGTGAGAAGCCGATTCGATCCTCCACGGCTCTCGGAAACCACACTTTCAGTATGAATTAGTTTGCTTTCTGCTTGGTGAAAGGTTCCACTGCTGATCTTCCCTAACGTTTTTGTGGGCATCGCTCCCCTTTTACTGTGATAGTCCTTTTCCTCCCGCCCCCTGCCCCACTCCACCTTCTTGGCTCCTCCAAAGCCATGCGCCTCCGAATTGTGTTATTCTGAGGTTGCCTATTCGGTCTAATGAACAAAAAACTCGCATTCATTCCTTGAATAGTCATGGCAGCAGCGTAATTCCGGAAGTTGTCCAGGTAGGCCACAGCTGAGACGATTGTCAGCACTTCTTTTGGATAATTGAGAAAGCCTTCGTCCACCTGTGATGTTACAATCAAATAAAACAACTTCCGAGACTTTCTAGAGCTGATTTTTACTGAGGGCAATTGATTGCTTAAGCTTGATGATGTTAGAATAGTCAGCCAGGTACATTACAACTAAAAAACGTCTGATTAGGTTTATCGATTAGAAATTTATCATTCACCAGTTGTCTTCCTCGTATTATCACAGCCAGTCCATTTGCTTTGCAAAACGCCGAGCATTGTGATTCGGTGAACGTCGGTATTCCATCGTCAATGGTCACTGGATTTGCTTCCAACTTCATGACTGTCCATGCAGCTTCCTAAAAACCTCAGCTACCTTCAGCTCGGTGGTGACCGACGTGGATTCTAGTGGGCTGTTGGGGCTTCCCAAAAGCTCACTAGAAAGTTCGAGTCGAATGTATGTTCGTGTCAAAGCACAGTCATAACTGATCGGGCCTAGCACGTGGGAACCTACCGTACAGTCACATGTGGGAACTTACCATACACATGGACCTATCCAACTGATTCATCGACATTCGTGAACATGCTTTCAGTGCTGCTAAACCATTTTCGCGTATGATGGGACCTGGTCCACCGGGAATGCATAGAATTTTTGGGCCAATCATAGCAGCTATAGGCATAGAAGCTACCGTGCGCTGCAATCCATCTGATGATCAACTTTGCCGTATTGGTTGCTAAAATCACTCACTATGACCGTATCAGAAGCCTTCGACACAGAGTCAGTCGGAATTCGCCGGCGCACTAACCAATCGTCTAGTCCCAGACTCTGCAACTTCGCTTCATTCGCAGCTGTTTTCTTTCTATTCTTCAAAGCTGCCCACTTACCTTAATCGATGCCGGCTCCTCGAGATGACCTTTGAGAAGGTAAATTTTTGTTGGGTGGAGGCATTTCAAGCAGAAAACAAGCATTAGGCTTTCCAGAGGGGCTGAAATGGTCGGCTGTATTGTTGGATTGAGGTATTATGCGGTTCATAACTTCCAGAACACACAAACCGAAGCCCAGTCCAAAGTAGCATCCAAGAAATACGAAAGATTTTTGCGGTGGCATTCCGACTAGCGACAGTAATGTGATCAGCGAATCACCTTCGCCGTAGATCGGTCCCATTACTGTCACTTCACCCTGAAATTTGTTCCTCACTCAGTATAGAGTCCCGGGCAATCACAGACGCTGTAAAGGACTTTGTTCTGGTTTCTGTGATGGGATGAGGTGGTCGGCCTCTTCCTGTGGCTGACGCTGCCCAGGCTAAACTGCAATTCCTTGCAGGAATTTGATGAGGAATGCGTTATGTTAGAAATGATTTTTATACTGATTCTGGCTCCATAGTTTGAAATGGCGTGTATATAATCTAACTCACAGCTTGCGAAGAACTATAGAAGGAAAGGATTCAAAATCTTGCAAAAAGACACTATAAGTTAAGTGACTGCCTTAAACGGCGAAGGTATAATTAGTGAGAAATCTGCTTAATCATTTCAACAAGACCAAGCACGAAGTCTTTTGATGTTGATCAATCCCTCTTGGACATACACACCATATTCGTCTTTCATTCCTCCATCTTAGTCTCGTTCGGATGGGTAGTGGTTGACACACCGAATTCCGGTTAAAGCGAAATGAATCGGAAAGGCGAGTATAATTCCGAGACCCGATCCTCGGGCTAACATAAGTGGTGATAGTTTGCCGCTTATCACTACGCCCACTATCTTTCACCGGGAAATCATGACATGATGTTTTCTTTCTTCCCTATTGTGTTTCTGTGGGGATTCCGACTTGAGGAGAAGCAATCGCAACATTTTTTCTGCTCTCCCGATTCTCTTTCCCCTTTCCTTCGATTACATATGATGGGCGTAAGATCTGACAAAGAGAGCAGATACTGATGAGACTTGGATGACGCCTCTTTTCTCGCATCGTTCTAGTAAACTGCAACAGGTTTCTCGGTTAGCTTATGCTGTTCGAATTTGCTATGGACAACAATCATAGAGTGCTCACGGTAAGTTCAAGAACGCTTGGCTCTTTTTCTAATATCGCTGCAGTACGGTTAAATAGCGTCATGAAAATATCCATTTTGAAGAATGGTTTGGGTCCGTCCGGATAGAAATTCATGATGTACGACCAGATGTTCTTGGCAAAAGTTTCTGAAATGATCCATGGCTGCGTCAAATACTTTTGTGCCAGTCGAATTCAACTTACCAAAAGAAATATTCTGTGAACTGAGCCCAGCTGTTAAATCGTATGATACTAACTGAAAATAAGTGTTTATATTGTGTATTAGCTACTTTTCGTGATTGCAATTACTTAGGGTGGGTGGTTTGTTAGCGTTCGAATTCAGGATAGCATGAATTGCACTTGCGCGTGATCGATATGTTTTCCGTGAGCTCCGTGGGCTGTTTGGAATTAGTGTGGTGGAGTGCATTTTGTAAACACAAATGAGTAAGAAAGGTCGTTTCGAAGGGCTCGCTCCTTGTCATGGGCCTACTGTCAGAATAGCCAGGTAGAAAAGCGCATACATGCCTACTAAATGTCTTGCCGACACCAGCTCTGATCATCCGTAGGCTCAGGTGGCTCCCTCCGAGTTCTAGATCATTCTTAACTAACAATCAGTTCACGAATTCTGACCGAGGTCGTTCTCGTCGTAATGGAAACTGCTTGAAGATGGAGACGTAGAATTTGGGGCTAATACGTGGAATACTCGAGAAGTCCGTTTTCAGTAGGCTCATCTGCTATCTCTCATGTGTTCATTCAAGACCCCTCTCCCACAAAAATTCAACCGTAACCATTGTAAGAATAAAGCCACAACTTACGTCCTGCTCACCAGCGGACATCCTGAAGAGGAAGCAGCGACTGCAGTGAACCTCACCCTTTGCGGTTATACCATATCAAAGTATCATGAATCAACATTACAATAAGCCATTGAAGAAAACCCGTACAGAATTGGCTGTCAAAAGGAATGGTCAGGAAGCCTTCTTTCGGCACCCTGTCAATCTTACGGCAACAGACCCTCAGTGAATTTTTCAATGGACATGGCACAGTGTTGAACTCTTTGGATCTAGTGCTTTCAGCCCATGGCTGCATTTCCACGGTGCTCTTTTTGTAGTGAAAGCGTCACGGACAAAGAAAATGCATAGCCTTTCTTGTTGAAAGTACATTGAACAACATAACTCGCCTCACGGGAAAAGTTGGGGAAATTTTTATAATTTCTATCCGGTCCTTATCAGCCATTGTAGCGCTAACTGCTTTAAAGAAAGTGCCACAATATAACTATAGAACAAATCGTTTATTCTTTCCAAACGTAATGAAGAAGCCTCCTTCACTGATCAGCAGAACCCATGTTGTACCGGAATATCTCGATCCATTCACTTATTAGCCAATGTAACGGACTTGGCTCACGCTTTTGTTACCTTTCTTCAACTGTGTTCGATTTTGTAGCAACCAATTTATGTGGGCAATGATATTTGTTCCATCAGTATTTGCCCTTCAAAAGTGTAAAATTGAATGGCTCTATACTAAGGATTTCCTAGAAAGGAAACCGTTCCAATTCCACTTGGCTGGGGCACATGATGCAGTTGCAGGTCAGATCGTAGTGGGTCCATCTAGTGTCAACCCTACCCAGGGTGGGGTTGACACTAAATGGTCTAACCTTTTTGATTACGCTATATCCTTTCTTGTTTCTCCCGCCGATGACATCTTATATTCGTCCTCTGTATGACAATATGTTATAGTTATTGACATTAACAACTTTATTCCACAACTGTAAAGAAAGCACTAAAAAGTCAAAAACTTATTGTTTCATACTCTATGTAACAGCACCGGAACAAGTGAGCTTCACAAAAGCGAACCAATTCAACAGAACGAATCAGTTAAAGAGTCCGGATCGTCACTACCCGACGGGGCAACTGAATACAGTACAGTAGGCGTATTTTAAAATCAAAATGTGTAAACTGATTAAGTTACTTAATAAAAAAAAAGGTTTATGAATGCAGTTATTAATTACAGTAGCGCAACATATGCTAAGGCTTAAAAGGTGCAGAAAATATATATTAATCGAAGAAATAAATGGAGAAAAGGTGAGCCGTCAGTCCCATTCCATTAGGCTGTTGAGGGTGGAGGAGGGCAGCAGTATTTGTTGTAGAACTTCAAGAATTCGATCGTGCAAATCAACATTTCTTGTGACATATGGGTCTAAAACATTGAGGTGTATAGTAATCAGTGACTCCTTCCGAAATCCTCAATCGAAATGCTAAGCTATAGACTAGTAGCCCAACTGAAGTTTGTACAGAGCTCTGCATAAAACACCACATAAAAACTGGAAATGGGACATAATGCTCGAAGTTGCTAATACTCAGGCAAATGCGAGGTGAATTTTTGATAGTTGCGCGGCATCGAACTGCTGGGATCTTGTTCGTTCCCGCCAAACCTCGTCTCTTCGCCATTCGATAGGGCGCGCGCCAATTTCCAAAATGTCCCATACTTGCGCGCTACAGTCACACTTCGTCTCTTTTTGGAGGGACCGGTATCTTCCCCTACCATTATGTCGCGCTCGCCGCATCCGCCCGTATCTGCTTTCGAACTTGTACGTGCGGGCGCGCAAGCGAGCGGCGCTAGCCACCTGCTGACGCATTGAGTACGGAAAGATAGCGCAAATCGGCGATGACTACTTTTTCTAGTTCACGAAGGCAGAAAAGTACTTGACGCACTCATTATCAGCGGCGAATATTAACAGTATTGATTATTCACTGTAATAACAAGGTCACGTATTGTTTGATGCTCTTCAGAAAAAAAAGCAAAATAAGAAAAGAAGAGTTGACAAAAAAGTATAGAAAAAAGCAGAAAGAGGCAACGGAAAGACGGCGAAAATAAGCCGGTGGCAATAATTTTCCGAAGAAAACTGCAGTTTCAGTATCACTGTTCTGAGTGCAAGATCTGGTTCACGCAAGACTTTATCGACTTTTCAAAACCTTTCACGTTTTTTCTAAACTCCAATGCGGACCCAACACAGAACTACTTCAATGAGATTTACGTAATGCCGACTTAACTCATAACAGCTCACAAATTTGTTATATGAAAAGTTTATTATATTAGGTTGTCGGAAAAGTATTTGCGCATTTTGGTTTCCATGTTGTGAAATCTTTGGGAATTGCTCTAGAGCTTTCACTGGGGAATATGTTTAAGTGCAGGTCAATGCGCTCTCCACACCATATCTGCCGTAGCATTTCGCAACGGTTATGGCTGCAAGAATCGCTCTCGACTCGAAGCTAGTCAGATTATCTTTTCTTCATAAGTTCAGAAAAAACGTTAATCCAAATTGAGCAACAGGGGGGATATGCGATGCGATAGGACCTTTCATTGTCTCTAATAGCACATCAAGAAGTTGGTACAAGAAGTTCAAAAATGGCCACTTTGATTGGACCGAAGAACCACTATTTAGGAGACTAGCTGAGCTCAATGATGACTATCTCCTGAAGCTGGTTGAAGAAGATTCTAGGTTTAGTACCCATCAGCTGAAACAGGAGTTCATAGCCATCACGACACAACAGCTGTCCATCTGCATCGCCTTGGAAAGAAATGGAGATTCGGAGATATGGATAAGTTTTGATCTGGGTGGTCACGACCTCCAAATGAAGAGGGATTCATGCCTAAACTTGATGACTTTCCGACGCACCTTCGCATGGCTGCAAGACTTAATCACTGGCGACGAGAAGTGTGTTCCCTACTTAAACCACACGAGGAAGCGCCAGTGGCTTAGATGCGTAGGGCATGGAATCCCGACCTCCAATCCCGAATTCCTACCTCAGAAGGCAATGCCAAGCGTTTGTAGCCATTCAACAGGATCGTTCACTGGGACTTTCTACCACCAAACTCCGCTGTCAGCACTGAAGCCCAGTGTGCTCTGTGGACCGGATTGCTGCAGCTCTAAAAGAGAACTTGGGGAAGTCTCTTATCTCCACGAAAGTGCTCGCCCACACATTTTGAAGGAGACACACAAGAAGCTTCAAAGCCTGAGATGACATGTTATGGCCCACCCACCGTATTCACCAGACCTAACTCCAACGGATTATCATCTGCTCCTGTCGCTGTCGGACCTTCCGAAAAATAAGAAGTTCGATTATGTGAATCAACTCGAGACGTACATTGACGAGTTTTCCTCCTCGAAACCTCAGGAATTCTACGCAAGCAGGAACCACAAGTTGCCTGGTGAATGGCAATACCTTGTCGATAGTCAAGGTGCATATGCATGTTAATTATTAGTTGTCGTGAAGGAAAAAAATAAATTCAAAAAAAGATTGCAAAAGGCGCAAATACTTTTCCGACAACCTAATATGATGAAGATTTAGACTCATCAACAGACACTTTGCAACTTTTAATTCCAGCAACACTGAGCTGAAAAACCACTGAAACATAGTGTACTAGAGCTAGCAAGTACAGACAAACATTTCTAGACATTTACTAGACAGACAAACATTTGATTACGAAAATAGAATAAAAGAAAACGAAAATAAAATACAAAAGGATTGCAAAGCGAGAAATAGCAAAAAACGGCGGTCGTCACAAGAAATGCTGAAAAAAGCAGAGAAAAGACGGAGGCTGACACTCAAAATGATAGAAAAACTAGTCATCGCGATTCGCAGCGTCAATCGGTACTCAGCGCTGTCTACAGGTGGCTAGCGCCGCCGTCGCTTCGCCGCGTGCACGCACGGGACGCACGACGCACGCACACATCGCACGCTGAAGACTGAAAGCAGCCTATCGCAGAAATGCGATGGAAGATTGAAGCGCGCAATCTGTGAGTTAGGGAGTCCACTAATTACTGAAATTTGCTGACCACTTTCTTCAGTCCCAATGCAGTCTTGTTCGCCGATAATAGAGAAGGTAACATCCCGTCAAGAATCAGACTAATAAACATAAAAAGAAAAAAGAAATAGTAAGGAACAATTAAATCCAATCGAAAAGGCATTGCAGTCAACGAAAAATATGGTGTCCTATCGATTGGCCGGGAGGCGGACTGAGTACGATAATTGCAGTTTGAAGCCACGAAACAACAAAAGGTTTGTCGCATGTTGCAGAGCGAACGTGAATCACGTAAATTCCACCACCCCTTTTTTTGGTGGACACCTTTTCACGCAGCGGGTGTGCAAGCGCGGCATGAAGGGAGTGAAGTATCTGGGAACTAGCTTGTAAAAATTCAGAGCGGTCTAAACATGACTGTCTGCGGCACACACTCAATTCTTTAATCTACGTTAAATTGTGGGGAACATTCACTTTTGCACAACTTCCGTAATGGGCACATGAATAATTCCTCAGACTGTCACCGCTTCATAATTTCTACTTTGCCAGAATAGAGATTCAGAGAGTGCCACTTAGTAGCGCATATCTTTTGGAAAAAGCTTTTCCGTTCGTGCCAATAATTCTCAGCCGCTCTGCATACGTAGATGGGTGCACGGAGGAAACATGCCCATCTGTCAGAAATGGTAGGGATATAGCGTTGAAGAGATTGCGGGAAAGTACAAGGGGGGGGGGCGATTCACGCGTGACTCCATTAGAGCTCTTCGTGCACACAGCATCGTTTCAGTACCTTTCCGTTGAGATGGACCGAATAAATTAGCAGTAGTCCACGGCTCACAGTGAATCCGAGCAAATCACTTTACTCTGGCAATGAAGCCCCTTCGAGATTAGGGATCCACCTCATAGGTCAACAATTTGCTTGTCAAACGTTCAAAATAAGAATAACTTCAAGTTTTTTGATACTAGAAAACGCAATCTTTCTATAAACTTGCATAGTTGGTTATTTTTTTACTTATTCTACTTACGTTCTTATTTCTTCCATGATGGTGGTAAGCATGATGTTTTAGCGCGTGGTCAGGTGGATCAGCATCTGGCCAGGCAAACCAAGTCTTCCATCCTTGCTAATCGTTCTTTTGAAAGCTCTTCACTTCCTCTGATCGTCGAATAACTCAAACGAGCGCCAGGTTAGTGAACTCGATCGCGGCCTCGTACTGGATCGAAGCGTTCATTCCCTCCATTTGAGCACGCCCTTATAACTTCACTTTCCATTAGGAATTGCCATGAACTTGTGACTGATGTTGTTTGTGAAGTTGGATTCTTGCACAAAATAGTTCAAACTAATGCCACCGTCCAGCGCGCTGTTGTCCCTGGATACGCATTCCTTACTTTGCTTCGGTGTTTGCTCAGAAAGACCCCTTCCATCTTTCCAGTGAATGCATCTCAGCATACAGCTAGACCGTTAACTCTACCTGACCACGTTGCATATGAAGAATTGAGGCTAAAGCATTGCAAACTTTCCTCAGCTCCAGTGGCGGCAAGTGGTTACCTGCGATATCAGAGATGTTACGTTTCCCGTCGAACGCCTGAAACACGTGGCAGTACTGTAAAAACTTTCACTCCTAAAGATCAACCAAGTAGCACTGGAGATTACTGACCTGAAGGATCATGCCACGTAGTAGCCCTAGATCGACGTCTGGAACCCTGATGCGATACATTTCGTGCGTGCGTTGTATAAATTGCATGAATAAGTAGTTAAAGAGAATCAAATCGTTGCTTCCTTCACTTCTATCGATTGGCACTGGAAATATCAGTGTCCGGTAAATAGGGAGAAGTCCGCTCCGCGCGTCCGTCAAATTAGGTCACCCGACAACTTCGCGCGCGGCGCATCCTACTGCGATCTCGAGGTGGCATTACAGTACCACTAAGAATCGGAAGAGCGAATGATTCGCACTAGTACGTGTTATCTAAAATTCAAGCTGACTACCAAGTGCCGATCATATGCCCCACTGACAACTGCCACATCTGTCAAGAATCGGGGGCTGGCGTGCCGTATGCGACGGCTGCGCGTGACCTATCTTCGACGGACGCGCGGAACGAAGTGCACCCGAGATCCGAATTCTAAGTCGTGGTAACCTGTTACCTTTACCAAAGTATCGAAACATTGTCAGATCGCTAACCGTAATGAAATGGTCCATTGATTAGTGTTACATGATGTGGGGTCTGTTTCAGCTCTTCCAGGTCCTCGTTCTTAATCAATCGCTCCTCAAACTCCTCAGGTTTTGTGTTTGTGGCCTTATCGTCCTGTAGTACATTATTAATTTCTTGCGGAAGCATGCCCAAACATGAGCCCCCACGACAACTCGCTCCAGCCCAGATAATGACCCGTTTTCCGAATCTCGTGACCAGTTAGGTTGTGGTCCTCCGCACGACCATGGATAGTTCGAAATGAGTCTACAAAGAGAGTGAGCGGCTACTCCAGTAATTTTTTCCTGTTATCATTCAGTATGCAACTGCAACCTGAAGCAACTGTAGTTAACCACATGTCTGAATGCTATAGTGGAATATGTAGACACGTCCCGAGGCTATCATGAATATAGAAGTAGCTGTATATGGAGCCAGTTTTTTTTTGAGTTTTTTTTTTGCATGCATCAAGATCTTTTCGGGAACAGTCCATTTTTCAATCCGCTCTTTTTCAATACTGCATTCTATTAATGCAGTCTTCATGCTGCCAATTTCGTTGTCTATCTGAAAATCTTGACTTATGCGGTGTAGTGGCAGGGCGTAATGTCACATACACATATATGGACCTGGGTTCGAATCCCAGATCGTTATTCGCCTGAGTCATCCAAGCATTTCATCCCTCAAGAGTCAAATTCAAACCGCCACTAAGATTCAGAATAGAGCAAGAATGCATAAAAGTCCGCAGACCCTACAAAATATGATACTTGAATGTAGTGCTAACAGGGATGACCTGACGGAAGTAGCATGGAAGGGATGTTAGGACGAAATCAGCTGTGCAATAGCAATCAAACTGGCTACAGTAAAATAAAAATGCCAAGAATTGTCTTTCATTGTCGCCGAGGGTTACGACCAGCTGATTGGAGTTCCAATATGTGTACTTCACTGAGAATGGTGCAGCCAGCAATACCAAAAAAAAACACGTTGACCACTCGGTGTGGACGTCGATGAGGGCGATTTTCGGGCTGTTTTGTGTTCTGTCCGAGCCACTTTCGAAATGACATACTTGGGGGCCACAGTTCGTCCCAGTTACTAATGTCGGGAACCATTTCTACCGTGAACTGTGTCTCAAATGCATTAATACTGAGCCTGCATGCAGCGATGTACGCAGTTCTGATGGAGGACTGATGGATTTCGACGGTTTGGGTGAAATCTATCCATGATCGCTTTGTAGGCTTTGAAGCCACGATTGGTCTCACAAAATGGAGGAGAAACCAGCAATGATTATCGAGGATGGAACTGGTTGTCGAGAAAAGTATCAGAATAGTTGCAGAATTAAGCCTCGAAACCCTGAAACTTACTAGATCTACAACTGCTACACTCTCACGCCTGGAAGACGAAGGCAGCCGGCGCTTCACACGCCTGGCATAATTGGTAAGTCGCGAAGCCGTCACTCCATGACATTTGAATTCTGCTGCAACACGCCGTGAAATTGCACTATCCAGCATGTTGGTATTCTCTTTGAGAACCCTAAACAGTCACATGAATCGTGTTCTTCCCTTGCTAGAAAGAGACTATTGTCCAGTAAGAAATAAAATGAATGTCTTGCAAGGTTGGCGCGAGTTACGGACAACAGTGCGGCTTCGGATTAGTGTCAAAACGTCTTTTAGGAGATAAATAAATGTGAGTTCGTTTGCAAGATGTGTTTTGAGGTCATGCTAGTAATGATTCAGAAAAGTTTCCATAGAACTGATTTGACCTGATTTGATGGCGCCCGCTTTCTTACCTATCATTGCCCGTTTAAGGGGCCCCTCTGCTCGCTTTCAGGTAAGTAGTCGCTAATACTGTCACGGTACTCGAATGTAGGTCACCGCACACGACACTTGTACCGCAGGTACGTGTAGAGTGTACGCGCATTGTGATGTCTTGCAATAGCGCACGGTGAATGTCATTGCGCTCCATCTCTCGGAACCTGTTTCTCAGTCAAATAAGGCAGGGTGTGCGGCTAGAATGATGTATGCGTAAGCCCCTTGAAAGTATCTGATGGAGTGGCTCGCTCGACACGGTGCAAAATGATAGGACGCTCACTAAAACTTAGAATATTTCACGGTCCTTAAATCTTCGTACCACAACCACCAACATCTACACAACTTTTATTAACAAACTGTATTCACAAATTGGTTAAGTATTTCCTATGCGCTCATATGGAATTGCTTTTCATAGAATCGGAGCGGAATATAGGACAACCTTCAAGGAAACCGTGTGAAAATATGTGGTCGGCTTATTCGAAAGTCCGCAACCTTTTTACGAACGAAACGAGCAGCAAAGGAGATTGGGAGCTAATGTTAAAGTATTTAGTCAAGTAAGCTCCATAGTCGTCAACGATGTCTAAGCGCAAGCAGCTCGTTTTTTTTCACAAATGAGTATAGGATGTTTCGTTTACGTGTTTCGAGGCCCACCACCTGTCTTGTCGCATAATTCAAGTTGCGTTGGTCTTCACATGTGGTTCTAAGCGACAACGGTCTTGTCTTAATCGTGAGCTGTCATGCAACGGTGGAGAGTGTCGTCGAGAGCCCATTTTTAGATACAACGTCTAGAGAACCCTTGCCTTGCAAATGCTGTTCCACCTCGGTGAACTTGAACTACACCTTTCACTTTGAGGACATCCACGAAAATTACGCGATATGTTAACGATATGTCAATTACTGCTCGTGTTCCGGGAGTGGTGACGGCCTAGCGGACCGGTACAGGCAGATGCTCGAGAAACTTGCTGTTTATCAGGCCGAGTAAAACTAAATTTTAAGAGCAAACAGTCTTTCCAGGGTGCCTTATTATTTTGCACCGTGCTCATACCCAACAATTTTATCTGAATTAATGGAAAGCCATGCGGATGGATTGGCAATTTGCGATGAAACACAGTTTCAATGAAACACAGTGAACAATGCAAAATGATCGGGTGACCGATCATTTTGCATTGTTTTCAGTTAAGATTGATATATAGTTATTGCGGACTTTTCGCGGCTACTTTTCTATCGATACAATTTGAATATTCAGTTTTATAAAAATAATCTTCTCGTTTCCTTTAACAGAAATTCTTACAGCTTCTAAACAGGCATGTTCACATTTGCCACATTATACTCTACTACTTCGAGAAAGGTTTGAATGCCGGCGAGTAATTTTGCGAGCTCAACGAACTTTTCTACGATGGATCAGTCAGCCAAAGCCAAGCAAGAAACGGAATCTGCTCTTGCCGCTATATTCACTGACAAAAACTCTTATGGATTATCACGTCAACCGTTTGTCGAAAAATTGGATAGCGATTAGAGCTCACGACGAAATAATGTGCTGAACAGGGCTTGACGTAGAAGGTTCATACGTTCCACAGTATCTATTTGAAAGTGTCTTTGTAAGTTATTTTTATCTTTTTTTCAAATAAAATGTCATGCATCAACCTAATGTGTACAGTGGAGTGTTAGTATCCACCAAAATTACGGAAACAAACGTGAGCGCTTGATTTTGACCCCGTGAGGCGTTTTTCACTTGTGAAGGACTCCTCGTTGTTTTAATTCAATCCATTGTGAGGTTCTCTACTATAACTTGAAATCTCACTCTCTCTCACATGGCTTAGCTATCGCTTATTGGACTTTGATTATCAACCTCCATCGTCGGAGAAACTGAGCGATTGAGATCTCTCGACCTCTAGAAGTGTCAAGAAGCCTTCTTTCAACAGCAATCCCAAGATTCAAAGAATAAAAATTCCCGACCATCTAGGGCGTTTGATAACCATTTCTGTTACGACCTTCACGAAACAAAAGTATACGGGATCATCTGCATTCGAATCCGGCACGGTCAGTTAGGCAGATGGCAGAATTTTTGACGACTTTCAGGCGACCTATGCACGGGACTGTGAAGGATCATTCAGCAACGAAAGCATATGAGTAGGGGAAGGGCCAGTTTCCAGTTTCTTTGTGCTGATACTGAAAGAAGTGCGCTACGGAAGGCTTCTCAGACGATTCCTGATGGTACAAACAGATCCACTCTCTTTACGGAGAGGATTTTCACTATCGAGCAAAGTTTGAACAAGCAGAACGATCGCTTTTACGCAACATCTAAACCATGCGCGACCCTAACCATACTGCTAAGCTAAAATCGCGGAAGACCTGCCGGAATAACCACCACCAGAAGAACACCGCTCCCCTCCCATTTCACAGGAGGTCAATGCGAACAACTAGCTCGACATTCTAAGAATGTTGTGTTAACATGGACCGGGAGAAGCTTGGTAACAAGAAGTGGTGCTTCAAAATGGACAGTGCTCCTGCTCACAAGGCCGGCCACATTGACCAAATTGGTGCAAGCAAAATTTTCCAGTTCTCATCGCGTTTGATGATAGTCTTTCCCTCGCCCGACCTCAACCCTCTTACTTTCTATGTATGGAGTGTCCTCAAGTCTGACGCATGCTCGAAAGCACGTCGTGACCTCAATTCCTCAAAGTCAATGCTGCAGAAAACACTGAGTAGGTTGGACGACGACTATCTCTTCGCCACAGCCAACGTTTTCCGAGGCGTATTCGAGCTTGCGTCAGATGAATGGAGATCGCCTTCAAAGGAAGTAATTTTTTATGTTGCTCAGTACTTTCAAAGGAATGGATCAGTAATAATTGTTTTTCTGTTGAGCTGAAATAAAATTTCTGCGTCACCTTAGTTTTGTTCACTCCCTCTAAAGGCCCCTGTAGTTGAAGAAAAGACTTGAGAGCGGTTGGTGAGCTAGCATCTGAATTCGACCAATGAAAGAACTTACAAGGCTGTGCATTTCCTATACAGTTCTCGCACTCCTGGTTTATGAGCCAGTTTCACAACTTCAGCCACAAGAGGCCAAATTTTGATACCATTCACTTCAACGTTCTGAAATCGAAACAAGCAATACAACAGTTTTCAGCCCCAGGCATTGTCGCGGGAGAGAACAGAAAAATTTTTCCATAGCTTCTTCTTACTACTATCTCTACCGTGACTAATGGAAATGCCATTGTTACTATTCCAACTAAAGGTCTTGAAGCGCACCCACTACCATCATAAACTCTCTCACTTTCCGTGGTAGTCTAGAGAGAACAGTAGAAACCAACTATTAAACTATCCCTTCCCTCCCATGGTATGAAGACAAATCTACTTTTTATATAAGCTGTGGATCCTACTTATATAATCCGTTGAGTGTATCTGCTAGTGCGTGTGGTACACGCGTGTGGTGTGTGTGGGTTTATCTGACCGGAAACTCATGACTTCTGTCCCACTAGCTAGAGCATTCAAATTCGGTAGAAGCACACGCGGCAGCATAGGAGCACTCATGGCATGTGACAGGACTGGCCTCCCCCCAAAGTGGGCGGGGCGTGCGTCAAAACTGGCGATTTGGACATGGGGCATTCAAATTCGCTAGGTGTACAGGTAAAGACGGGTGGCAAGATTAGATTCTGCCCCGCAGGAGGCGCGGAGTAGCAGAATTGTTCATTGAACCTAAAGTGTTAAAATTTGGCAGCAGTTTGGGCGGGAAGATGGGAACACTGACGATGTGACCAGACTCCGCTCACAGGGGCTTGGCGTGGCGCGAGCGGAAACTCTTAATTAAAGAACGTGGGGCTTTAAAATAGGTAGGGGTGCAGGGATAGATGGGAATGTTGAAACGCGGTTAACTCCGCCCTTAAAGGGCAGAGCGTGGGAGAAGATTACTGATACGTAGATTGTTCAAATTTGGCGTACAACGTACGGCGTTCAAATTTGGCACAAGTACTTGCGGCAGAATTAAAACACTGGTGGTAGGTAGTAGAAAGTGAGAAAAACGAATCCCGCTAGCGTGGGCGTAGGTTATGCAGAGAGCGGACCATGTGAAATAGTAACAGGGTAATGAACTATGTTACTTGAACACGCATTGTGCCTACGTGACTTTCTAGGGACGGACGCACAATTTAGCCTACAAACAGACACGCATAGTTAGGGGTGGCGGAACTTCTCCCCAAATTCTCACGTCCAGCGGCGGTGGTTCTGCGACGACTGCCGTTTCCTTCCATCGGGAATTCGAATCTTTCCCTTTAAAGCGCGCGATTTAGTGCGGCGAGCGCAATACGCAGTTCAGGGAAAAGATACCAGTCCCCAAAATTAGTGCTCTATAGAGAGAGACATCATTTGTGGAGTACCTTAGAAAGATATCAACACACTAGCACTAAAAAATTACTCACTTCATCGATATGGGCTAAAGCCGGAATTTCGATAGCCTTAATGACTTCGTCCTCACTAAAATCAGGCTCCTCGAGTTTTATGATCTTATCCGTGATAGTGGAAGGAGGTGCGATCTCTATGAGATTCTCTGCTTCAACATCTTCTCCTTCCACGCTCTCCACACGATGAGGGACGATCATTCTGTGAATAAAAAACAAATGTTCATATGTTTCAATCTAACTCCAATCTTAACACGTTGACGACGAGAGCGTTTTCCGTTTGCGCGCCAACGGGACGAGACCGTTTGAAAGCGCTGACTAATCGTCGGTCACCATTGACAGACATCGATCCACGGAACAGACACTATATTTAGTTTACTGTATTCACAAGTAATAAGCTATCATTTGTGTGAAACAAGTAAAAACTCTTGGAAACAATAGAAAACTTGTATTCTGTTAAGATTTGGGGAATATTCCCAAATCATTGGGCTCAGACCATTTCGGTGTATGAAGCTTTGAATAGTGATTATTCATAGAAGGCACTATGTAAACGTTTGGCGGGAACAAGATTAGAGGTAAGGCGCCAGTTGTTGGAAGGAGTTCAAATTTTGGTACTATTCCACAATTACAACCCCAAAAACTCAAAATTTTAATTTCCAATGAAACTTCACCTATATGGGTAATCCGATGCCCTGATAACGAATATGGACTTCATTTTTGGCGCTGGCGCCATTTGGCGTCAATTTGGCGCCAATGGTGTTTTCACCAAGTTTGCTGAAAACTTGCGGTTAGGGGTTATTTGAGGTCCTGATGACGAATATAACATCCATTTCTGTGTCCTCAAACGACGAATAAAA
>UZAF01017772.1:26745-41791 GCA_900617895.1 Haemonchus placei
AGGTTCTAAAGGTACAGTTCACGATAATTTTGGGTTATCCAGATTATGACGAAAAATGAAAGAGAAGGAGAATAGTGCGATGGAGGCGAAGGAAGCACGCGAATCGGGTGTTTCCGAAGTGATAAAAGGTTTCGAAAAATTCGTTCAAAAGGGTTAAACGAAAATGAGATCAAAAGATGAAAGAGAAACGGTGCTCGGGCGAGCTATACAATTTGAGTCATTGCGTACGTGTGGGTCCTGGCGCGAGCAGTTGTTCACAGTAAGCAAAGATGTAAAGTCAATACACTCGAAATCACTCACTTAACTTAACAAAACACGATTTACAGAAGAGCTACTCACCTTTTTCATCCTCATAAGGTAGAAATCTAAAAAAAAATGACCGCAGCAGCGTAAAAAATAACGGAATAGGAGTGAAACATCCCTTCACCACCCGGCGACCAGCTGATTGCTAAACGTATGGGTACTGTTGTGAATAACGCATAATGTATCGTCTAACACTCTTCGACATATCATCGGTTGATGGGCGTGGACATTGACCTCGATGAAGCTCGTATTATGCCTATTTTGCCCATCTATTAAGTTTTTCGTCCCAACAAGGTTCTTTGTGTTAGCTTTGGGGCCACTGGGTAATTTGAGGAGGAAGTCGTAGGAATCATTTTCATAGTGAACTGTGCCTTTAAGGTAACAACCAAGATTTTGAGCGCGACAAGACAATAAGTAAAAAAACGCGCGCACAGTCCTGTTACTATGAGCCTTTTCATGGTTCTCCTTGTAGAACAACTGCAAAAAAGTGCCTAGGATATCTAAAGATCCAGCTATAATCAGATAATGAGAGCCATTGTCAAACATAAGACAAATAGTAGGCATGGCGTCATTGTGCAAAATTGTGTAGATGGAGCATCATGGGGGTCAGAAGCTTGAAAGGCACAGTTCACGATAATTTCAAGGTACCCCTTTTTATTCGAAAAATGGAAATGTAGGTTGGAAATAGTTCATCGACAGTGGAGAAGGCGAAAAAATCCGCCGATTCCGAGGAATGATGGTTCCTTAAAAGCAGTGGCAATAGAGTTAGGACAAAATTACCATGACGGAAAAATCATGGAATGGGTATTAGGATGAGGTTCCTGTTGTTGCAATTCTACAAAGAATTGACTACATCAAGCCAGAACTGTATAGAACCACCTTCCACTGTCACTATGGGTCATGATCAGTTGTTTTGTCTAACTACAGTGGCTTTTTTCCGATTGGTGCAGCCTCTACAGTGCCGGTGAAACTCGCCCGAACATACACACGGGACAATCTTTGAGACTTTATAAAGCTCCATCTAGGTCGTTTTCAGGTATGGCAGCGCTACGCACGGCATACAGGGATCCTACAAATTCACGCTAGCGGAATATCTTAGAAGTCATTTTTATCGTTAACTGTGCCACTAAGAAGAAAAACACGTAAAAATTTGGTGATTTTCGCATTCATGTGTCTTAATATACTCACATCGACAGATGGTTGACGGGATGTGGCGTCGGCACCAGGACGCTGACGCCATGTCGGCGTCAGCCTATGACCGATATCCGCAGGTAATGCATTTAACGCCTACTTAAACTTCAAAATGAGGAAATGACCATGTTCCTTGTCCCGATTTACGTTCAAAATGGTGGTAAAATGAAGAATTTGGGAAGATACCATGAATACAAAACACATTCCTAGCTCTGTATATTGCTTTCCATTTGCCGAATCTAAGCCAAGGTTCACCAAACGCGAGAAACAGATTTAACCCGCTAAAAATTATCCGGTTCAAGAATTCTGCAGCATACCAGAACTATCGTCCGCTTTATATTAATTGCACCAACGAAACGATATTCCCCATGTCGGCATATTTCATTAAAATACCAGCTGGGCTGCGCACGCTAACGCGTGCAAGACATCATCAAGTGGTCCGTGTTGATGAGTGATATCAATATAGTATCAATTTACGCCCTATTCTGGAACATTTCCCCCACCCATGTTAACATTCGCCTACAGGGCATTTCACAATCCTCATCGCGTCTACGTGACTTTCTGCAGACGGACGCACAAAACGATATACAAACAGACACACAAAATTACCGCTTCAGATATAGGATGTTAGAAATCTGCTAAAATTTAATGATATTCCATTCGGGATGCACAAAAGCATGCATTCAGAAAAAATAAGCAAAAAGAAAGAACCAAAATGTAAGTACTATTAAGCAAACGATATGCGGAAATGTAATTTGGAAACGACGCGTTCATTTCGCGTCCATATCTGCGCTCTCTCACCGAGATAGTACCACGTCGACCTGTTCCTCATCCCCAACAACTTTTTTCCTCAAAATTACCCCATGCCCTTCTCTGATGCTCCTACTCCCTTGGAACTGGGCAAGAAATTTCCTACCAAGGTTCATAATCGTTCCTTTGCACCGCTTCCATCCTTATCTCCGCTTTATCCTTGGCAATGCTGATTTTCTGGTTACAGCATCCTTAAGAGAGCACTAATGATTAATCATGATACCCCACTAATATTATAACCATGTAAATCAAATTACAGGTGGAAAGCACGTCGGTGAACTGAAGAGACATCACCCAACTCAAAATTCTCCACTTTCCAAGACTTTGGGCTAAAATACCAGTAAGAAATATTGATTACGGGTACTATACTAACCTTTTTGGTTAGAAAATCAGACCATATTAGTGCAGGTTACAAAGATCTCACCGAGGAAGACATGAGAAACGTTGGGTTTTTCACGGAACCCTTAGTTAAATAATATAGATGAGTTTTATTACATATAAGTGAAGATTTTCTGTCTTTCAGGTAGCAATGGCTGCTTTCATAGTCCGCAATTTGGCCCGAGAGCGCGCGAGCGAGCGAGCGACGGGGGGGGGGGGGCTTGCCTCTTGTTTACAACTGAATCTTGGTCGATACCGCTGAACGAGTACTCCTCCGTCGTTCGCTCGCTCGCGCGCCTAATCGCGGACTATGAAAGCAGCCAATGCGTGCTGTGGCTCAATGGCGTAATGGCAAGTGGTGCACTCATCACACACACGGTCTGGGGATCGAATTCCAATCCATGCTGGCCTGCGTCAATCTTACCCTCCTTTCCTCCGGAGACGGTTAATTGTTTGGTAGGATAGATGAACTGACTTTTCCATTAGCTAACCACCGCAAGTCATTGTATTGGCCAAATAGACATTCAATATATCGCTACAATTCTGAATGCAGAAAGGGGCGCATTCCAGAAACGGACCAATTACTGCAGAGACATTATTGTTTCTCCTTTCTCACTTGAAATCGTGTTTCAAAGAGTCAATAGGGAATTTCATTTGCTATTCATCACAAGAAGGGAACGATGGCTTCACCCACCACGGAAAAACATAGTGGGTGCTTTTCTAGATGGAGAAAAATTCTCGAATTAATTCAGATCGTGTTGCCGTAACTGGCAGGAGGAATTGGTCTGATCTAAACTTCAGACTATTCTAATACTTTCCGAACTGCGACATGACGGTTGCAGCTTTGGACTTATCTATTCGAGTAAAGACGCAAGATTTAATGCCCGAGATTTTAAGTCATATCTACACAAAGGAGATGGGAAATACTAAGGAGCAGCACGGACACGAACATCCGTTCCGAAGATACCAAAGTTACTTGGTTTCTTGGATCTCCTCCCTATACGCCGCTTCTTTATCGTGATCGAATTTTCGGTTCACTAATGCAATTGAGGTTTAGGAGACAATTTGCTTTATAAAAATATTACTTGAAATCTGTCCCCGATTGCCTAGAGAACAACGCTGGACAGAACTTGATTTGCACATCCAAGTCCATATCCTAAAAAATGAGGACAAAAAGCATGCTACTAAAACAACTGTGACCATCGGATTTGTGTTCATGTTTCTCTGCTAATGAAGGTCATTTTGGTATCATTCTCAAAACTCTACCATAGATCTCGGGCACTACCGTAATAACATTATAATAACCAGTCCATTTGACTTATCTAAGCTTTTCAAACAATACATGCTACGTCACTATGAAGCCCTATTCTGAGTTCGCGTTCGTACAGAAATGCCTGGTGTATCACGCCCTCCCCACAATGGATCAACGCTGGTAACTAGTTGTCGACAACTCGTGGACAACCCAAAGTTAAAGGCACAGTTTACGATAATTTTGAGTTATTTAGTTTTCGACGAGTAGTGGAGGTGATAGTCAAGAACAGTGCAAAAGTGGCGAAGAAAACGCAAAAATCGACGTGTTCAAAAAATATAATACTACAAAAAAGAAATAAAACTAGGGGTGGAACAAGGACGATACGAAAAAAACTGCATTGAAGGGTATTTGACGAGCTGTTCGAACGCGCGCGCCATTGAATACAGCTGGCTGCAGTACCCTGCCTGCATGCAAGGCGTGGGTCCCGGTGCGAATGGTGCAACCTCTACAGCTTTGAAAACGCTTTGGTATGTACGTCGATTAAGCTGGTTTTGGGGGCCCATACTACATCCTTTCTTGACTATTCTTCGACCCTACAGCGTTCCTTAAGCTATCCGTGGGGCTCACAGGTTCAACTTAGGAAGAAATCCCAGAAACTATTATGTTATACCCTGAACTGTGCCTTGAAAACTTTTAACCTTTGTATTTCGTAAAGCTTTATCGTACAAGTTTGCTGTAATAAAACTGCTTTATTCTATCAAACTTTCGAACTTGTCATCGTTGTCGAAGACCTGAAGCTTAGAAGAAAGCTTCAGATCAGGAGTCCGACGCTCCTGATATGCAGCTCACTCGACCAAGCGCACAAACGTACAAGATCAGTCATAACAACTCCACATTGTTGAATCTACGTGATTACAGTGACTTAGTATTGTGCGGTCCCTACAGCGTTGAATTCTCACTCCCTTCGCTGGATAACGAGGGACAAATAAAACACGGCAGTATCATTGCTCATGTCTTGCAGTACTGCTGTCACACATGGGCAATCATAACGTGAGAATACGGAAGCTTGTTCATTTCCAGTATGCGGTCACATTGGTCCTAATACATCCTTCTTCAAAGGCATAAAACTGACCAAGCATCTTATGACTTCACTCTATCCATGGAAGCTCTCTCAGGGAGTAGCTCCTTGAAATTCCGCAGGCAAAAGGACCCATATCCATTGCATTGGAACATTAGAGCCAGACGGTAAGACGAGGGTATGTGTACGAACGTGCATCCGAGGATGCGCGCGGCAAATTGCGAGGCGAAGTTCGTAAGGATTTGAACGAGTTCGGCACCTATCATCGTGGCCCAAATTTGTAGTTGAGTAGATTAGAAGGATCACCTGACTCTACTAAACTACTCTACTTTGAATTTGTGCCCCGAAAATTGGCGTCAGAGTCGTACAAATCATCACAAACTTCGCCGCGCAAGTTGCCGCGCGCATCCTCGGACGCACGTTCGTACCGTCCCCCGTAAGACGACGGTAGTGAAGAGTACTGTACCATAAAAAGTCTGTCAAAGAAAAACACGAACCACAGCAGGACAGTATCGTAAAAAATTATCGCGTGCTGCCCATCCACGACATGCGTTTCGTTACTTGTCCTTAAAGTGGATCTTCATCCTTTTCATGCATTTAAACACCTTTGTATACAATGCGAAGAATGCAAAAATCAAGATTTTTACTTCTGAGTAGTTCATTTGTAACATTTCCTCGTTCTCAAGTAGTTCTCGTTTCATGTGTAGTTTGTATCGCTTGATTTCCTAATGCATCATTTAAGTTTGTTGTTACGCACGGAACAAACGGTGATGTCTGCTTAACTCGACTTAATTTCGAGAGTTGCTTCATGTAGATGTTGTCGGTTCAGAGCTAAGACAATGAAATAGGGCTCAGTACATTGGGAGCGGGAGCACCAATTAATTTTCCTTTATTTGCAGCAATGTATATCTTCGTTGAACAGTTTCTCTTAGTCCCATCCACCTGACAAATGTGTCATAATTCTGTCTCACTATATCTGTAAACGTGGTGCCACAATCTCATTACGCTCGCAGGTCCTTTGAGTGCAACTTTTCACATACAAAGCTCGCATATGACTTTGAAGCTTAGGAGAAATTTCTCACTAGAATATCTTCAGACAAAATTTTACTACTGTAGGGAGAAGCCATTGTGACGGTAGATATAAACAATTTAGTGGATGTCAATATCAACACCAATAACTATTTGTTTTTATTCACATTTAGTAGTATATATGGGTGTTAAAGGCACAGCTCACGACAAAATGGTTTCTGGGATTTTCCCGTAGTGTGAGTTTGAGGCTCCCTTTTATACCATACCTACCGTTGTAAAGTCGGAAAACGTCTTGTATATGTAGTCTCGTATAGTGCATAGTAAGAGGCTAGAGATTGCATTATGTGAATGCCACACCCATACTGGACGAGTTTCGAAGGCGTTGTAGAGGCTTCAGTAACTCAAGAGACCTCTCCATAGGAAGTTCTAACAACTTGCTATAATCCATGGTGACAGCGAATGACATTTTCGGACGATTTCGGCTTGATGTAATAAGCTCTTTGCGCAGTTGGAGCAAATGAAATCTTGTCCAAACACCCCTTGCATGCTTTTCCCGTCATGGTGATCTCGTACAACCTCTATTCCCACTACTTCAAAAAGCATTGTTTTCCCCGATTCTCTCGCTTTCTTCACCACTGATGTACCGCTCTTCATCAGCATTTTCGTTTTTCAACTTAAAAAGGGTACCGTGAGAATTTCGTGAACTGAGTCTTTAAGTCTGGTTCTTGATTTTCATCGGCAACATAAACCGATTGAATACTGAGGCGTAATAAGTTGAAATGCTTTCATCTACACATCAGCTGTAAGTCAAAAATGTCCCAAATTGAGGGTTTACAAGTTGCTGTAGAAGCGAGCAACTTTGCCTAAAAGGGAATGGCCAGTACCAGTAGTTCTCAGAAAGATATTTCGAAGTGATTAGGGATGAAGACTTTGTATTGCATTCAGTTCCCGTTACAGAACCAAACAGTTGTCAACTGCAATATTCCTCAGAATAGCCACGTCTGTCTCTGTAGTCACCTATTACCACCGAATTTTTGTCAGTGTCTAGCTTTTGTGTTGTCACTTGTGTGCCCCATGAGAGAAAAAGGGGGAAGTTGGACGTGGACCATGGAACTAACCTATTTACGGTGCGAAGACCGTTTCTTTCCCGATAACTATTCTCATATGTGGACTTTACATAGAGTACCGTCGTCCTGTCCGCCTCAAAAGATTTCTTTCTTCGTTACGCGTTGAAGTACAATTTGGCACTTGGGAGGATTCCTATCACCAACATTGAATCCATCTAGATATACTGAGACGACGCACTTTCGTATTAAGGTGCTGCGTTCGCGCAGCTGGTTCGAAACTACGAATAGGCAAGCTGTACTGTGTAATTCTATGGAATAAGAAGCCCGTTCTAATTAGTCTACAATCATGTCTTCCTAAAGGCACAGTTCACGATAATTTTGAGGTACCCTTTTTAGGTAGAAAAGTTGAAGTGTTGATGTAGAGGAGTACATCGGTGGCGAAGAAAGCGAGAAAATCCGCCTATTTAAGGTCTTTTAAAAGTAGTGGAAGTGGAGGTTGTACGAGATTACCGTGACAGTAATGGCATGTAAGGGGTGTTTGGATGAGATTTAACTTGCTCCAGCTGCGCAAAGAGCTAACTACATCAAGCCGAAATTGTTCGAAAGTGCGTTTCACTGTTGCCATGGGTCTTGACAAGTTGTTTGAACTTCCTACATGGGAGTCTCTTGAGATAGCGCAGCCTCTACAAAGCCGTTGACCTCGTCCACGATGGATGTGGCATTCACACGACACAACCTCTAGTCCCTTATTGTGCCCTATACATGACGTTTTTCGACTTTATAACGGCAGGTATGGTGTAAGGGGGAGCTTCGAATGCAATAGGGAACACTCAGGAGCCACTTTTATCGCGTGCCTTTAAGTGATGAAAGGAAACTCACCTGACTTCTTGCCGCTCTCACATGGCAAAAGCTCAGATCCAACGGAGACGATGTCTCAGAAGGGTCACCGGTTCCTACAGCAACCTTGTCGTTAAATTAAATGGAAGGGACGCAGAAGGCTTCGAACAACATGCGCTCCGTGCAGCGGCATTATTTCAGTTCATACTCTGATCTCGTAGTATACATGGCGCATCGAATTTTTCGGCAAGTCTGTTTTGGAATTGGCCTAGTTGTGTTCCTTCGTCAAGAGGCATTCGGAGCATGTCCCACAGCGGGTTTACTGTTTGGAACTTTGTTTCAAATTTTCGCTTTTATGTAACTCCATGTTTAAGGATATCGCCACGACCTCTCTTAATCCGTTTGCAGGGTTATAACGTAGGAAGTATAAGAGCTTAACAACACCTACCTAATCAACTGTTTTATAGCTTTTCATGGTAGGTGCATGAATTTGGCTTAGTTGTTTGTTTTAGTCTACCATTTTGAAGGTGGTTACATTCTGAGATGACTTCACTTAACGTTTTGTATTGCAGAAACTCAGCATATTGTTTCCTTGGAGGTATGGGGAAAACAATTCGGTTTTTTCCAAATACTCTCATGTTTTGGTAATAAGCAATGTTTGAAGCGGTCAGGTGCAACACTATTCCATTGCGAGAAATCACTAGGCATTTTTAATGTTTATGCCAAAAAAACATAAAAAAAAACCGGCAAAAGCTGATCACTAGATAATAAATACCTTCAAGAACCAATTTCATACTCGTAGCTTCAGTACTGAGCTGCTACCGAAAACAAACTGTGTTAGAGAGATTTGAAGTGACTAGTTATTTTGACTGGCGGTTTTGTAAAAGGTGTAGGGGCCACCTTGTACTGAAAAAAGGATATTGTGTTGGATACAAAGGGATACAAACTCTACGAGTTTAGTGTTACAGCACATAAAAGTTGAGTCGAAGCTGTGGTAGAATGACGTAAACTTCTGTACGCTTGTCCTTCCTTTGTGCTTTCCTTTGTTCCTCCTCTGGTACTTTTGGTGTACAAGTTCTAATTTTGCTCTCAATGATTTTATTGCGTTTTAGTACTACGTAGTGCAACGACCTAAACAAACGCTTTACTAGCTGCTACTCAATTTCCTGAAGAGACTTTGCATACAAGTACGTTTTGATTAGTTTTGCTTTATGAGCTTTTTTCATTTCCAGGTATCGAAATTATTAGGCGAATTTCTCTTGTTAAAAAAGTAGAACTCAATAAGGGCATCTTCAGTAAAATGTAGAACTCACCGTGGGCAATTTTCATCGAAAGTGTGTTAATCCGTGGTAAGGGCTTGGTTCGTGGGTTTTGAGAATTTATTAGATTTTATAAGTTTCGTACGTAAAATTAAGTTCTCGCACAATCACAAGCAGAAGGCAATGGGTAACATGTTGCTGGTAATGTCTGCTATGAAACAAGGTAGGGTACTGCTCATCAACTGCACGATCACCTTTACATAAATCAAAAAAAAAAGTAAACCTGAGAGATTACGTCGTCAGGTTCACTGCGATCAAGGTGTCTTCAAGGCTTACAAGTTCGAAAGACTGCGCAGGTGTGTTGATCCTTTGCAATTTGATCAGCGTCGTTTGACAGTTGGTATAGATCTCATGATTTGACAAGTACTTCTCACATACTCCTTGTTATCATACGTATATCTGATATTTGATTCGTGAGTAGGAGGCGAAACAGACCTATGAACATGATGTCAATGATGTGTATGTCTGAACTACAAGCTTCTACTCGATTAACTAGTCTCGAATCGAAATGAACGAACAAACTAGAGGTCAGATTAGAACTGCTTAGCGAAATTTTCGAGACGAAGTACACCTCAGGACTAGTTAACTGTAGTAGGTGTTTTGTTTTTACTTTCAGCACCAAAGTAGATATTGTCTGTATGGGTTCCCATGTCTCTAAAGTGGACATGAGCGCATATTTTTCTGTTTGGAAATTTATTCACTTTAAAGTAAAATCCACGCTTGCTCCATGGTAGAATCGTCCTGGAACTACTGTCATCTGTCGTTTCATCTTGTGCAGTAACAGACATATAATGAAATTGCTCCAACTTCAGCAGAAGGTTCCACGAAAAAACAGTAAAAGCCAGAAGATTAGCTGTCAATTGATTTTAACTATTCTCAGAATCATGCTGACTGTCGCCGTCCTGCGCACATGTCCTCAGGGTCCTCTGTGTCAAGGCACTAGTTAATGAATCAAAATTTTGCTTTTATCTCCATGAATGTCGACAACTCGAAGTGGAACTTCTAATATATCGATGGGGTTAGACCAGAGACGACCCCTTCAGGATCCGGAAACCAAAAGGTGACGTCTATTTAAATATGTGAAGCTGAAGGTTACAAAAATATGAGAAAGGGTGAAAAAATCAGAAAATACGGCGGTAGTGGTGTCAAGTATCAAGGAGCTACCTGCTTGTTTAACTCATCTCACTTCAACCATACCTGCAGTTGCCGTTCCGTGGTAACGTTTGCCGAGAATACAGCATAAGGTACTAGTTATAGCGTCAATACAGGTTCGAAAGCATTCTGTTCCCTCAGTGAAATTTGCATATCTTGTTGCTTGAAGCAAGACTGAGTTCTCTTTGAAAAACTGATTAAGGCATTCAGGCCACGCGTTTACACTTTATTTATTCTTTTTATGTCTACACGAAATATCAAAAATACAAAAAAAGATCGCGATGTTCAAAGACGCGACGCCTCTGAACATCACAATTTTTTGGCATCATGTTCCATTATTCGAGAGGAAAGAAAAATTGAGAACATACCTTTCACATACTATCGTGCTTCCTTGCTCCATCAGAGGTCAAGTGAGAGATCTTTAGCATATCTTTCTTTAACCTCTTGTTGAGTCAGGTCAGCTCTGAAAAACACGGTCAAGAAGAACTTTGATCAACAGTACCTTTCTTGTCCTTGTCTGAAGTCTTAAGAACGTCATCCGTTCCTCTTCTGTATCTGTAACTGTCCAATCCAATGATATGGCAGAGTAAAATCAATGACCTGAAACAGGCAATCATTTGGTTTCTCAACCCGATTTTGAGAAAATTCTCAATGAGGTGTTGCATAAGCGAGAATAAATGTTACAACAAAACGTCCAATCTCATTGCATCGCCTGCCGTACTATGTAAAGCACGTTAACACAGCTTTAAGCGCGCTTTCCGTGACAATTAGTTTGCAACACTTTACCTTCGTTTGTTCGCTATATCTGTGAATACGAGACGCTCCTTTGATGCCAGACAATCCTGCTAATAAACGTCACGTTTCGTTTTTACTTTTGAGATTTACATTAAAGCATAACAACCATACCGCAACGAAACAAGAGGCATGGACCATTGTAAGGTTATTATCTATGTAAGGTCACCGTCTAATGGTTATAAGGTATGTGAACTGTAGACTCTAGAAATTAAAATTGGTTGTTTACAATTAATCGGTAACGTGTGTGTATTTCTCAAGGTTCATATTGGTTTTTATGCAGAACTTTAGCTTTGATTGAATGAAAGTACGTGAAATCAAGACATTAGCTCGCTCCTCACAAAGACTCATGAGTTTTTCATCCCTGATTGATTTCCTTTGGTAGCACTCCATCCCGGCCTTGCCCAAACTTGACCGCTCTCCTGGGTTTTAGCAAGACATGAGAGAGCGATGATGGCACGTTTTTACGCAGTAGCCAGTATAACATAGCTTTTCCCCAGTTTTTTGAGAAAAAATTGATGGGAGGGAATCTCACCGCATATGTTTCGTGGTTCAAAGCCAACGCAAAAGTTCACGCCCTTACCATACGATTCTCCTCACCTGGCTTAATAGGGACTCTTTCAAGTGGAGCCACAAGTGAAATATTTCAAACAAACGTTTGAGCTCGAGCAATTGTCCCTTCTGGGTAATCTATGGTATTCATATAAGTGTTCGCAATAGTTCAAGTTCAATAGATAAGAGAACCACCGCCTTCGCGCGAGCTATCGGTTGAGGTACAAATGGGATTATTTTAAGACAACCTTTTAAAAATCAAGTCCTTCATTTTCGAGTAAAAAGTTACAATCAACCACCAAAAGAGCAGCTATAGCAGTAATCCAACGTTCCGATTGAATAGTAAAAAGCCAAATTCATACTCGGGATGTGTACCGTTATATACCCATCTGCTATACAACTTGACTGATGTCTGAAGTGGTCGGCCAATTTTTGAATTTACAACTGTGAGCTGATTGGAGCTTAGACTTTGAATATATCTTGACTGAAGAAAGGGTATATATATATATATATATATATATATATATATATATATATATATACGGTGAACCATGAGGAGGAATAAAGGGTCATATCCTTTGCCTTTGCTAAGCCTCCCTGCCTTTCATTGTCTTTTTCACTCTCTAGAAGACCCTACAGCAGTAGTTTCGCAGAATATTGAATCGATCACCAGCAAAGTAAGTGCAAACGGAAACAATAGGAAACCTTAATCGTTTAGAAGGACTTACGGTCAGTATCACAAGTCGAGGTGCAGTGGAATACCGCATATGAATGCAGTTGCTGATGTAGTATTCTGTTGGAATATCAGAATCAGCTTATCCAGCACCAGTAAAGAGATCCTTGGGAAGAGGTTACAGTATAGATTTACAGTGGACCTGCTGTTCGGGGCAACAGAGGAACAGTGGGATGCTTGAAGTGGGGAAGAGGCGTGTTAAGAATGACAGCAGCATACTTGCCCTCTTACTGAGCAGTCTCAAGGGCTATTAGGAATTGTACGGCTAGACGTACGAGCTGTAGTAGTACCAGTTGTGGCACATTCTGGTGAGCGTGAGCGCTAGCAGCGCGCATCGTGCTGATGGTGCGGGCATCTGCTCGCCCCGCCCCCACCGGCGCGTTATTACAATCTTGAGGACACGCTGAGCCGGCCGTGCTGGTGTTTCTCACCATGAGCATCGTCGACACGGCCATGAACATGGTCGTGATGGTCCGCTAGTGTTCATAAATCACTTTCGTCACGTTAACGTTTTTTCCTCGGTGACATGCCGTACGTTCGCGCGTGATCATTCCTGCACTGCGAGGTGTCTTGTACTTTCACGTATGCGCACAAGGTTTTTCGCTCTTTTCTCGTTTCTTCAGCTACAGGGAAATTTAAAAGATGGTTTGCAGTCTTTATTTACATGTTTCTGTTGATCATTTCACATATTTTTACTGATCTACTTAAATTTTTTTTCGTAAATTTTGCAACTTTTATCGCATGAATTATTCTTCTTTTTTGCCCCATAATGTTGTGCTACCTGTAGCTCATTGGAAAGGAGAAGTTTGCTCATTTGAAGGTTGTGATCTACGTGACTTTTACGGTCTTTTTCCTTGCACTTTGCAAGTGCCAATTTCTCAGGTGGTGGTGTGTTTGGTAACTAAATTTTTCATAGTACTTTGTACTGATGCATTTTCTTTCACTAACTGTTCTTACTTTCGTAGAAGGTGATCATTTGATCTACTTATCCTTGCCAAAGGGTTTCTTCCATGTAGCGCTCAGTTGCTTCAAACGCGAAGCGGCGTGCGAAGCGCTATTGCTGTGCCTATCTACCGTACTTTACGGAGAGGCGGAGTCCTGCTTCCTATAGCACGAGCTCGGCAGCCATGCTGACTCCGTTGCAATGACCATCGCAGCGTTTCGCTGGTGGGTACGTCTGCACACTCCACGAACTCCCTGCTGTCTCTAGGTGGGGGCTGTCTGCGTATCATGCATCCAAGCGATGCCTAGGCGTTCATCTCGGTCTACTGGAAAAGATTTGGCATGCTTTTCTTAGCGTTCAGATCAACTTGATGGTCACTACGTTGGTCAGTTTTGATCTTTGGAACGACCATGGATTTTCGAGCGAGTTGTTCCGGTATAGGTCCTTCGTTTTCTGAACAATACTATTTTCATTCCAATTTTCTATAAATAATGCGTAGCGCGTGCCGAAGAAGGAAGAACATGCACGTTTTTGGTTCTTTACTTTGATACTTATGTGTACTTTCTTATACTTTTCAAAAGCTTAATTCCGTAGCTCTTTTCGAGCGGTGTATAACAAATGAGAACGTTCTTACATTGTGCCATCTTTATTTTCAAGTTTTTTTTTGTTGTTTGCAATTTTGGGCTTTTTATGATTTTTTCTTTTCTTTCGAGATCATATTAGCTTCATGAAACTTTGCAGTTGCTAAAACTGCTCTTATTTCTGTTTTATTGTTGTTAAAACCATGCTTAATAAATCGTGAAGTTCATAGAAGACTTTGCGATTTTTTAGGCATTGGGAGGATTTGTTCTGGTCGATTTTGACTGTTTCAAATTTTTCTATTCTCAATATCTCGGTAACTGTATTATTATATTTTATATGTGCAGATGATCACATAAGGGTATGTGCAACAGTGTAAATATATTATCTGCGTGTATGAAATGTTCGGGTTATGTGTAGAGGTCTTTTCGTATTCATGATAGTTCATTTCAATGATTAGCACCATAGCAGGTGTCAGCTCTTCTAAAGTTTTTTTCTGTATCGTGTCTAATTGATGTTAGAGTTCCTACTAATATTGATTCCGGGATTTTTTGTCGTTGTGTACACAATCATCGGAAGTAAATTCCCTTTTCAGCGTGTCGCTTAAAAGACAAGAAGGTAGCAAAGGCGGACGGCCAAGCTGCATGCCAGCACTGCGCGTCTCGTCTTGAGTTGTTCTGCTACGACAGCAAGCATCTGATTAGTTAACCAACCGGAGTAGCTGCTGAAGCTCTCGGATCAAGCAGCGTGCGCACGCCCGCCAATCCACGGCTCACTCGACGCCATGGACGAGCCAGCGTGCAAGAAGCTAAAAGTCGATTCTGGTCAGCTTTATTCATTTTGTTATATACCTCTTACTCAAGATTTCTAAATTGCTGTTTGTTATAGTGCCTTGCTCAGATTTTGAATCTGGGGATGGATTGGATGGACTAAGTGAACTTGAAAAGTTAGAGCCATTACCACAGTCGGCACACATTGGTGGTGACATACCAGTAAGTTCCCAGTCATTGTTTTAAGATGTATCTTTTCAA
>UZAF01017773.1:16206-32678 GCA_900617895.1 Haemonchus placei
ATGGGAAAAAAATGGGTTAAAACCTCGGTTAAGTTACGAGGATAGTCAAAAATAGCAGTTGTTTGAGAGAGGGGGAAATTCCAAAAAACGGCATGTTGCTTGTCGTCTTGTAATTCTCTGTCGGGATGCGCCACTCATTTCAATAACAGCTAGTACTTGAAGCTTTAATATGAGTGCTTAGCCTATTCGTTGATATCAAATCGCTGGTTTCCTCCCCTAAATTTGGTTCATTGCCATAAATGGAACCACATGTTGCAAAGTCGAATTCACTACCGATGCAGTGATTCCTTCTTCAAATCGTTCTGATGGATTATAACGCGTTCAGCCCAAATGAAATGGGAATTAGGTGTTGAAAAACGGCTCTTAACCATAAATAGTAAACATAGTTGATAAACAGGTAGGGTTGTTCCCTTTTTTGGCAAACGCCAGAAATTCCCTCTCCTTGAGCCAGTTCATGCCATTTCAGACCTTAAAAAGGACCTTCAAATCGACCACTGACAAGGAACATTTGAGATTTTCAAAAAGTTCTTTGTCGAGTCTGTCAGTCAGGGGCTTCATAGCACAGCGATCGATGCTACTTGCTATTCGTCGGTCACCTCTTTCTTCTCCCACTCAGTTATCCTATTGCTGATATTGTCTCCTACACTAATTATAGGTGTTGATTTAAGTTTACTCTATTAATCAACCTTTTTCTGGCTACAATGGGCGTTGTTGTTGTGTTACAATCCACTGAGCAATGATATGAAATCGCCCACAGCAGTTCCCCGCAGACAGAACTTTTTATGGGATTTTTTCGCTCTGGTAAAGATCAGAATCTGCTCGAGACTACCCACGAATCAAAGAAAAACCTAGGTGGAACTGATTTTTTTCTGACTTTCACTTCCGGATTGTTTCTTAACATCGATGCGATGATTGTGGTTTACAACGTTTCTGTTGCACCCATTTATTACGTTTTCAACATTAACATCCGTTCACGTGAACTCGTCCATTTTTCATCTTTTCAATCAGTTTTTACATTGTTTTGTTTTTTCAAAACCGATTGATTTTCTTTTTTTTCTACTTTGTATTATTCTCGAACCTTTTTTTGCAGCCGCTGATTAATCTGCTTTTCATAGTTAGGCTCTTCCATTTTTCCTAAAGGGCTATGCTTTGATATCTCCCCTGACCCAGAGCAACACTGGAAAGCTATTTTGCGTGGGCCAGCCCTGTTCAGGGGACAGGGCCATTAGTTTTGTTCCATAAATTTTTATGAGGATCTACTATACTGTGCGTACTTGATCGTCCATTTTTTTTACATCCCGATGAGTCATTGGGCAGCCACAGAAGGATTCGTCAGCGCCAGACTTTCAATTCCATACTTCTACCCACATGACGCTATCTCATTGGGGATGGCTTTACTCAAGTACTATTTACTATACTGTTCTCAATTTGACAGCATGTCTCTTTCCAAATCCCGATCGTTTCAATTCGAAAGTGAGCTCTCATAGCAGAACCAATTGTGTGGATTGGATGGCATTCGAATAATCTCCCATTTTGTTGTAAACTTGAGTCATAATGACCACGAGGATCGTCTCTAGTAAGCCACAAATTTCGCTTCTGGTCAAGCTGAAGAGTAGGAACTGATGAGGCGATAGATTGGAACTTTATTGGCCTCATTCAAGGCTTTTAGCGATTGCATTGAGTTTTTGCTTTTTCGTGATTTATTATTGATGTAATCCCATCCATGACTACAACACAGAAAAGGGTGGTCTTGCAATGAGGTTCTTCAGGGATGAGCTATTGGGCCAGAGGTACAAAATTAATTTGCGCTGTATATTAATAAAGACTAAATGCTGCCATGCCAAAATTCGAGGCTGGTACTGTATCGGATTCGGGAGCGAGCCCATTTCCTCCTCAGGGTTGCCGCTTTTGGAATGCTCATGCATGAGCTCAGGGCGGACATGCTTATCGGGGAGTGGATAAAAATGGGCGCAATAAATCGGTCACGACAAGTGTTTATGCTCGTTTATTGAACCAACGGCGATTTATGAACACGAGACTGGCTGGATATGAGCCGTCATAAGGCGTCTCAATTAGTAACCCTCGATTTATACTTGAATGAAGTAGTAAAGTGATGCGATTCTTCAAAGTTTGCCAACGGCTTGAATTCTTTTTATGGCTATATATGGCCATAAAAAGTTTTCTTTGCACCATATCTGCTTGATCTTGGCGATTACGGGGATTGGCGTTTTCCGGTTCTCTATTCAGCCCTTTTTTCTTGAATTACGGTCCGATTCGGCTATTCATGGTTGATCTCACATTCCTTGTATTATTGTTTGGATTTTTTNTTTTTTCTCCAATTGACTATTGTGATAGGAGGGAGGGTATGATAGCAGGAAGGGGTCACCTAACTGATCTGCAAGTCGATCGCCAGTCGATTACTCACCCCTATCAGCTCCATAATCACTGGGACATTTTCTGTTTAGAAGCAAATGTGTTGTATGGGAAGCCGACGAAAGCCACCTCTCAGTGAAGGATGGTCTTAAAATAGGCTCTCTCAAGGCTTCACTGGAAACTACTGACTCTCCCAAAAGGCCTACCTAAAAGTTCGCCGTAGAGTAGGAGGTAGGAGGATTATTTTGTCGATTTTCCATTGGATTCGATCCGTAGGACCTAACTGTTAAGGCAATTGAATTATGAGGACGAGTTTCTCTGTGAGTATGACCGCTTTCTTTTGGTTTTCGTTTACCCTTCTGTTTTTCTTTCCTCCGCTTTTCACTATATGATTTTTCGATGATTTTGCGTTCACACCGATTCTGCACCATCTCATTCCTCTCTGTGATGCCCTATGTGTGCGTGTTATGCACTGCCGTCACTTCTGACATTCCTGACCTCTGTCGTTATCGGCTTTGTCGCTGTCTTATCAGTTACGTCGAATGCCTCAGAAGTCGATTTTTTTCCCTTTACAGATGGATCCTTTATTGAACGGGTCATATGTACATTACGGTATGGGATTGCCCACCTCTGCGTACGCCGCCGCCGCAGGACTCTCCTCACAAGCTTATAATAGGTAAGTACAATATGTTACTCCTGTAGTATGGAATGTTTGCCTCTCAAAGGGGAGCATGTGGGTAGCCAAGCATGCTCTTTCTATTGGATTTCACTCGATTTTTACCTGATAATCAGTTGTTTGTAATGCGATTTCGATGAGCGATGCTTTGATTCCCAAATTTCATCGGAGGTTAGAATCGGGAAACTTGTCAACAGACAAGGTACTCCAGTAAGGTTCCACAGAGTTTGACTTTTCTTCCTGGAGTGGAAATCGCTATGTTCAAAACCGAGCCCATAAAATTAGCTTTGGTATCGGGTCGGGTGACAATTCTATGGTGGCCCTGTTAAGATGAGGGCAACAGGTGCTTCAGAAGGAGCTTGAGATCTGGGTATCCCCTTGAATTCTGAACGCGGAATAGGAGTGCATTAAGTTCAAAAGTAGTTGAGAAATTCGAGTAAATAAAACAATCAACATCAAGTAGACTAACATTGGCAGGGACGTTGACGAAGCCAAAACGGCTCTGGGGATGGGTCACATACCGAAAATGCTCTGAAAAGTGGAAATATTGCAATGGCCTATAACGGTGCCTTGTGTGCTCATCGATTTTGCATCGGTTTCCCATCTGTCGATCATCTATGACCCTAAGGAACAATGGTTGATATGGGAGTCCAGGAATAGTTCGATACCAGCGCCCTTCATCACTCTGAAACAGCAACCCAATCGAATTTCCTATCTCTCGTAACAACTCCGGGGAGCACATACCAGTCCTCCGGAATGTTTTGGTATTAGCCATGCACGTACCGGTCCCCCGAGTTTGGGCGTTTGCCTTCAGCCCACTGCAATGCCGTCGATGCTTTTATCTGGCTTCCTGCACACCCTTCTCGGAAAATAGTTTGACTTTATTGAATCTTTACTAATAGTCAAATATGTATTGAATTTATTTGAAGCTCTCGGATGCACTTCGATCGAGGCTCTTATGAAGCGTCAAACTTAAAAAGATCAGGGAGAATATACTCGACCCATCTATCCCCNCCCCCCCCCCCCCCCCCCCCCCCCCCCTCTGGGTTAGAAGGCACCCATTATGTAGAACGCTTAGGGGTCAACCTGCACCCGTTCTAAGAATTTTGAGCGCAAACTTCTTTTCATTTTTTCATCCTCATCTTTCTGTGGCTAACTTCCCATTGGATCAACGCCTTACCATCCAAAATTCGTTGTTTCGCAGCTTTCTATCGCTTCATCTTAGAATTTGTGGCGTAGCTGCGGTTATGGCGCAATCCATTTGCGCGAGAAATTTCTAAGCGGGTTCCGAACGCGAATCCGATGAATCGAGAACGATGTCGAGCGCTTGAGGCAACTTTTATGCATTTGGNCAACGCCTTACCATCCAAAATTCGTTGTTTCGCAGCTTTCTATCGCTTCATCTTAGAATTTGTGGCGTAGGTGCGGTTATGGCGCAATCCAGTTGCGCGAGAAATTTCTAAGCGGGTTCCGAACGCGAATCCGATGAATCGAGAACGATGTCGAACGCTTGAGGCAACTTTTATGCATTTGGACTCATAATTAAAGACCATTAGGGAAATGTGACATCTTTGTGATTGCAGCAACTCGTCCGAACACTCTGCCGATCCGTCGTCATCGAGTTCACCGGGCGCTGCACCGAACATGAACCTTTTGCTCACTATTCGACTGCTCATGCAAGGGAAGGTCAGTACTGCCGTTGCACCCCTACGTAGTGGTCGTATCGCAGACAGAATTGATCATTTGCAGGAAGTCGGTAGCATAATTGGTAAACGAGGCGATCAAATCAAGAGAATTCGGGAAGATTCCGGTGCAAAAATCAACATATCGGATGGGTCATGTCCGGAACGGATAGTGACTATCACAGGAAGTTTGGCCACCATCAACAAGGCTTTTGCAATGATCTCTAATAAATTTGAAGAGGTAAGTTATTAAACTAATAATGAGTTGTTCTCAATTCACATGAGCATCCACTTCCAGCTCACCGTGGGAAAGTCATCTGAACTACCGATATTCATTCTCGGATTCCCACGGGCGCGCACATGCACGCGGCAATTTTTGATTGTAGTTTCGCACTATACAACAACAATAACCATGTTCATCTATAGGAAGCGCGCTTCAAATCTGACCTATACATTTGTTCCCCTCTTCACGTTGCCCTCCTGCAGGGTAGCAGGGGGGGGGGGGGGGGGGGGGGGGCACAATCCACGTACCCTGTCTGACCACATCCCATAAAACTGATGTACCATCTTTTGGAGTAAAGATGTTATAAGAAGGAGGAGAACTTGATCGATTTCAAGGAGTTCCGATTGATCTCGTCTCTTGATCTCAGACTGCAATCTCCCCTATTGCTCCGTGAGTGACATGGGAAATATCTTTCGGGGCCTAAGCGCTTTTTAGGCGTAATTCAATTTAAAGATCTACTAATTGGTTGTCAATTCGGTTCAGTCGCCGATTTCATAGATATTTCGGCAGAGTCTTATCCGCCGATTGAGAGGGGCTCGGATTTCGAGTATTCATTCGCAGAGAAGGATCGAATGTCAACACCTTCTGCCCGAAACAGCTTCGATCGCAACGGCGACCGCTACGGGAGGGTCCAAAAAATCACCATCAGACGCGCAGATAAACTTCAACATAAACACACTTTCGTGGCCAGCTGGTCATGCTCTCCCCTCACTCGGAATAAACTAGCGGAGCCGATAAAAACGAAGCGTCGGAGAACGATAGTGGTGGGACTAGTACTAAAGAAGGCTCCAGTCCGGAATTTAGCTAACTCCACTAAGCGGAGCAGTAGCGAGAATATATGCCGTTCAGGATTAGTGGACCGGCTTTAATATCTTACAAAGCCTGTTCTTGATTTTTCTATAGAGGCTCTTCAAAAATCAAGGGTTCGAATGGGTATATTATTCGTAATTCTAAAGGGTAGCCGCCTTACCCGTTGAATCAATTCCCTACTTGAGGTAGCTTGACCATCGATGACAGGGCACAGGAAAACCAACTCGAGTTTGAAATTTCATTCAAAAGGGTCCATTTGTGAGGTGTTTTCAGTGATTTCAAAAAGGTTCTCTAAAGAATTCTTTTAGGATATGCGTGCTTTGCCGAATTCCGTTCCTAAGCCACCGATCACAATGCGGTTGATCGTCCCAGCGACACAATGCGGTTCACTTATAGGAAAAAGCGGTTCGAAAATCAAAGAAATTCGAGAGGTGAGCTTTTCAGCTAGAAGTTTTTCCCAAAGCCCTTATTTTCCCAATTACTTTGAAAGCCCGTAAATCTGGGAAATGGTTCAAGTTTCATGGTGATTTTCTTGATGGCTTGAAGGAAAATCAGTGAGAAAGTGCTTTTGGAAATCCGAGCTGGCTGACCGGGTCCGGCAATCCCAAACAGTGGTGGACATCGTCGGGGCGTTTTCTCCTGGTCACGTCCTTGAATAGAAATCATCTAACTATCGGTCTCAGAAGTGTTCTAGTATGGCTAGCGCTCACAAGCCTTTCTTATGGAGAAATAAACAGCTTCAAGAGTCACTGGAAGAAAATATTCAAAGGAAAGTTTAGTTGCCAAAGGCAATCTGATCAGCCTCGCATCGACCACCTTTTGAATCGGAGTTTACCCATATCAAAAACTCCCCCGGGCTGTAAATCAGTGATTCTGGTTTCTCCTCTTTCAAAAGTTGGTGAATGTGAATAGCTTGGGTCAAGAGGTCTGCTGTTACACTTTGGTCATGACATTTTTCGTATTCTTCCCTTCAAGGTTTTTCTTGGCCAACTGTCACCTGACGCCCTTTCTTCCCAGAAAACCTGGACCACTGAATTCGGAATCGTTTGTTCTTGGCGTTTTTCTTTTGCTGGCAACGCGCATGATTGAAGTAGTGATGACAAGAGCTCAAGGACGTGAAAGGGTGTACTTTATGAATGAGGTTTTACTTGCATATGAAGGAGCCGGGAAGCCATCGAAGCGAGTGACCCGGAACAAAGCCCTACTGGGGACGTCCTGAACGAGAAAGTGCATTAGGTGCCAGGTACAGGTTCATAACGCTTTTCTTCGGAAGTTTGTGGGCGAATGTCTGAGAACTCCATTCTTCGCTTCCGCTTGAATGCCACTCCTCATTAAAGAAGACTGCTCAGGGTCCGTCTTTCAAGAGTCCAGGTAACAAAACACTAAGAATTAAGTGGGGAAAACAGTAAAGGCAGCAGTCCATCCCAGGTACGGGAGTCTCAGCACCATGCATTTGGCGATAATATAGATGAGACACTTTGCGTGGGTATCTTTGATCATTAGCCGTTACCACTCCTCATCATTCTGATCGGTACTTCAAACTTGTTGAGGGTTAGTGATAGTTGAAAGAGTAGTAAACTGACAAAGAAGCCTCAAATCCGCTTATAGCGTTTACTCAAAGCCCTAGAGGAGTACAAGAACTCGGAACTTGAGCACGCCACAACTTTGGTAAAAAAGAACAGAACACATTCATCACGTCACTCAAAGTGCGAGGTTTTTAAGAATTATAGTAAAAATCGAAAAAATGACCATTTTGATTTTCACTCCTGTTTATCTCACTGATCGAAAGCAGCTTATGACCGAGAAATAGCATATCGAACAATTTGGTAGCAGCTTTGTCCCTTGCTGCTTGTCGTCTTGAAAATTACAAGTGCCCAACTAACCATGCGGGTTAGGTGTTACCAGGAAAAACTGCCGTTGAAATTTGGTGTACACTTGCTAAAGAGGATCACCATCGAAATAGGGTCATCAGAAGAAGTCGATGATTCGTTTGGTGTTCTGAGAAATCGCCCTCGGTGCCCATCTCATCACGCAGCATTGTTTGATTCATTCCAATACGATTGCCCTTTTGAAGTCGTTCCGTTAAAATTGGACCAGGAAGAGGGTATCAAGAGCTACATTAGCTGTCTGTAAAGGAACGCTCTGATTTCGGGTATCAGATAATCCCAGAAAATCGTGAGACTTGATGGAACCACAAAATGTTGATTTTCAGGCGACAGGGGCCTCCATTCAAGTGGCCTCAGAAATGTTGCCACAATCAACGGAGCGTGCCGTTACGGTGTCCGGGACTGCCGATGCTATCATATTGTGTATGGGACAAGTTTGTCAGATACTTTTAGAGGTATGCCGTTCTTACCATTCGTTTTTACTATGCGAGAGACGAATTTCTCTATATCGCTTCAGTACTTCTGCCAGTCCAAGTTCATTCATCACAGAAACGATGCAATAGCTGGCAAATGCTCGCCTACCTGGAAAACTAATTGGTCCTTTCTGGGAGCGCCTTCTCTAATACACTTTTTCCTTCTATAATCAGGTCTGGGGCAAGGTTTCAGAAGGATCGGATGTCCTGGAAGTAAAAGCGAATCATTTTGAGGGTACAGCGAAATATTGGAGGCTTATTGATCTGTGTTTGATTGTCAGTACAGGATCGGTTTGGAAATGGGGATTATCCAGGGACTGGTGCAAAAATAGAAACATTCCTCATACGTCTTGTTGGTGGGTAACATTTCTCCGGCTAGACGATCATATTGGGGCACAAAGTCAATATTTGGTAATCGCGATTCTGGGAACGAAGACTTCCTCAAATGCGGATGAGGAATTAGATAGAAATTATATCCATTATGCATGTTGTGGGATGTTCATTTTGCAGTTGTATGCGACAAGTCGTCCAGTGTACATCCCAGAAACTACCATGCCTTGGGCGCTAATCTGAAGTGATCTGTTGTGGTCCGTTGTCAGCCCACGTCGTTTTCATCGTCTTCTCGTCATCTTTGAGGCTGAAAATTCCGAGCGACAGCTTTGGTCTTCGAGTGCTCCCAATAAAATTACATCGTCAACGTAATTCTGTTGGAGCGCTCGGCAGCAAAACCATTTCTGCAAATTTCAATGTCTTAAGGAATTGCCTCTTCCGACACTCCAACGGGACTCTAATTAGCGCCAATTGCATAGCATTGTGTGGTTTCTTGGGTAGAATGAATGGGGGCAGTCCTAGCAGGAGGAAAAAACTTTTGAAGTAAAAATGAAGTGGATGCTTCTTTCCTCCTTTGAAGACGATCATCCAATAAGCTCAGTCTTATCAGTAGGACGTAGGTGAAAGTGTTACTGGAGCTGGACTGATGGTTTTTGGGCATAAGCTGAGCACTCCAGCGACTGAACAGTTGTCATATTCCTTAGGCTGTCAAAGCTACTGGAATTCGAATTTGCTTTTGATGCTTGCATTTTTCGGATCAGACGAACCATTGTGAGAACAATTCGAGGAAGATGGCAAAGTTTTCATCATTATAGCGAAATTTGAATTTATTAACCGGTATCGGGAGGTCAGTGGTGGAGGGCCAATTTCAATAAGTTGAGAGGCTCTACGTGCTACGATTTCCAGCAAAGCCCAGGATGTCACACTCCATAATTTTAATTCGCGGGAGGACTTTGGGATGTACCCAAGCTATCCATCGCCATTACGGTTGCCGGAACTTGACAAACACTGAAATAAGAGCCAACAAGTTAACTGGATAGCTGGACACTGGTGATAAATGCGTCCGAATGGGACCGGTGATGGTTTGACACCAACATGACCACATTGTCAAACGAATCGACTGCCTGAACACCTTCTGAACACGCTCGACATCATGTATTGAGGCGCTTTCGAAATCCGCTTGAGAAATTTCTCGCGCAACTGGATTGCGCCATGACCGCAACTACCCGCTAACTCTTTGTTTTGTGAGAAGAAGTAGTGGTCCTTTAGGAATGTTGCGAAACATCGGCTGGGGACTGAATCTGTGAGAAAAGCCTTCCATTTTCGATATACATCACGTTCGGCTCTTCATGAATCTCGAGCTGCAGTTCCCACGCGGTATTTAATGTGTTTTGAAACCCCGGAGTCGGGTCAGGTATTTCCCCTGAATCCCCAGGTGAAAACTATTAGTTCATAGGCCTTTGGATGGTTCTCGACCGATGCCCGCACATGTCCCTAGACACTGATCCTACCCCTAATCCCATTTCCGTCGCTATTTTCAGGCTCCACCGAAAGGCGCCACGTTACCGTACCGACCGAAGCCGACGTTCAACTCGTTGCTCGTGGCCAGCTCAGCAGCAGCGGCTGCTGCTGCTCAACAGCAACAACTGGCCGCTCTGCTTCAACCAGCCCTCTTTCAACAAGCTCAACTCGCTCAATTCCTCCCCTCAGAGGTACGTTCCAACGTTTCGTCGGATTCTTGTGGTGGTGACGATGTTGTAATTCGTGCGTACAGTCGTGGTTGCACTGAATTCGTGTATGGCTATGCCTCGTAAACCCTACGGCTTCGATTTTTTTTCCTTATTTTTTCCAGTTTTTTATTCGCATGATGTTACGCAGATCAGGTAGCTGAACAACTTTCTGTCCAGGTTATCTTTCAAAGGTGTTCATATCCCACTGTGTATACCAGGTGGAAAGCATGAAGTCCGGAGTGTTTTTCAACAACTGTAACCATCCCTCCTACTGTTCAGAGCCTGTGGAGTACGAATGAATGCTCGGAGTAGTTGAGTTTAAGGACCCCTGAACTTTAGTGACTCGTGCATGGCAACCTTTGACGGGTGTGCGTCCCCTCAGTTATGGATCTCATTGATCGTCTGGCCATAGCGAAAAACAGCTGCACTTCACCGCCCTATCAATCTGTAAATACTTTGGCTGTTAGGATGCTTTTACGGTCGTGGCCTTCCACTTCTTTGAGATGGGTTCCTTTACTGAAATAGTACCTTCTTCATCGTTTCTTCACGCCGCCATTGAGAGCAACTTTGCGATAAGATGGGAGTAATTGAAAACATTTGTAAAAAAAAAGTGGTGCAAAAGCCCAAACGAGTTGGAGGGGGTTCGTCTCGTCCAAAAGTCTTGCCACTCTGGTACCTTTGCGGTCACGATTGGAGCCCATGTATTCACTTCTTTTTCAACCAAGAACTTTCTGTGAAAGGCGGTGGAGCGCTGCTGAGAGCAACCAAGGAACCCAAGTGTCAGTATACCAGTTGCACGGCCATACTTTCGCCTTAAGACACTTTATAAACTGCTGTATGGGATAAGTAGGCCACATTCGTAGTCGAGAGAACGACTGTTTGAATGCTGTGAACTGTTCAGAGTTTTGTGAGTGAGCAAGTCGTCGTTGAATGAAATGAATGATCCATACCGAGATTAAATCCATTGTTTTCTGTGTTTTCAGCTGGCACGTGGTGTACCCGCGTCGGCGCAGTACGGGCCGACGTCCGCCTTCTTATCCACTCCTACCCTCAATCCCCAAGGTACAGCAATCAACTCTATCACTCACTCTCACTTTCACCATTTTTGTTCTTTTTGTTTTTCAATTTCATGAACTGCTACACACATGATAAGAACCCTTTGCACATGTGTAGGCAGTTCATGCTCTTCTGTGGGTCGTGCTTGTGGTGTTGGTGGGTCCGGAACGGGCGCTGTCGCAGCGCGATCCGGCTGATGGATCAACGGGTATCGGACTAACACTGATCCCTCTATTGGCCGTTTCGCTGCCGCTCGTGTCTCGAGCTCCAACACCCACATGCACGCCTGACAGGGAGATTGCGTATTCCACTTTTTCAATGTACATTATGGATCTACACTTCAGCCCCAACGGCCGCACATACATGACGCCATACTCTGTCGCCTTGAAAATCGTTCCGCTAAGGTTTTCTTATGTAGCCGATTTGCATGATGGGCTAGTCGTTTTGAGTTTAGCCTCCTCTTGAACTATCCTATTTCCCGTAAGGTGTGATTCGGAGAATGAGCGGAATTTCCTTTTTTGCACTGAATTTTTCGTTGACAGTCAATACTTTCGGTCATGGCGACCTTTTGGGTTTGGGTTCATACGAACTTCAGAAAAACGACTTAATTCTCGGTTTTCGTGGGGGCTGACGGTGGTGAAACCGTGGGTGACTAAACCGAGGGTCGCGCCCTGGTCACAATACATGTGGCCAGACGTTTGGGAGCTTAGGCCCGTGTTTCTGAGAACCTATTTGTAAAGAGAATTTTGTTGATTTCCGCTCATCCCCCAGATGGCCGCATTCATCCCTACTGCTCCAGCCAGGTCCACTGTTGCTCAACTGCTCACATCGTTGCCGCTTTTTCACATCACTTTCACTCTCTAGAAACGCGATGGTCGTGTGTGTGCGTCTGAACCTTCCGGAAGCCTCTCCACCTCTCGGTTTCAACTCCCACACTTCAATCCCTAAGCTCCTAAAAGTCCATGATGTATCGTTCCTATGTTCATCTTTGCATTTCGTCTGAGCGTGTACTTCCTCGCACAGCATACTGAGCCATCTTTTACTGCTAACGTCCATGAACAGCCATGAGAGTCTTATACAGCGAGATACGGTTAGTTCCTTTTTTCAAATATTAATTCTTCCATGGAATTCGATGCTGTCACGCCCTGAACCTGACACTGTTGTCGTTCACGTGGCATTGGCTGCTTTCATAGTTCCCCGTCCAGCGCGCGCGTTCGCCCGTTCGGTCGCGCACGTGCTTTTGCGCGTTCGCGGGCCGGCCGCGGACTATGAAAGCAGCCAGTGGGTCAATATGCTACCAATTCTGCAACAACGATTCGTACCATTTCTGACAAGTGATGTTCCACGGAAACACTTCAGTTCAAAATGCTCGTTTGAGGTGGGGTTCAATGAAATTTGCAAAACAACCCTTCGCGGGATACTACGAAGGTGTTCCCTTCACACCATTCATCCCAGGAGAGTAGGTGGAAGAGTTTGTGCGAAATCGAGAAATGGGCGACGAAACGACAGCACCTTTTTGGGTGTGTATCAAAGAGCACCCGGGTGGCGTGAATCGATCAGGACCGCTCACTGTCTCAAAGGTCCACCGCATTTAGAACCATAGTGGAGGCGTTTCCAGGATCTATCACCTTGGAGATCAAGGCGCAGGAGTTATACCCATGTAAACCCTGGAGGTTTTTGAATACATTATGCCAATCCAAAAATGAATTAGAGGGAATAAGTCTACGGGAACTGAGCTTCATATAACATTGGTGATTTCGCTGGGATCTCGATAAAAACCGAAATTGTGGAGAAATTTGACCGCATAATCACAAACTCTTTGATTTTTTGGAGTTCTGGAGGAGGCGAGACGATTGCAAGACGCCCATTGCTCACTGTATAAACAAAAATGTCATCCAAAAACCCATATGGTGAGCATAGGCATTATGGTAAGCCAGAACACAATTGGCTGTACAAGACCGTTTTACGTCTGAGATGGCCTCCGACTTCGAGGCCATCCACACGCTACACCTTGCTTCAGAGCTTTGGAGTAAAGCACCGCCATAACTCTGCCCCATGAATCGTTTCGCGAATACAAAAAGCAGATTATAGCCTCCGAAAACAGGCACTGCCTTACACTCTCCTCTCCTGAATTGAACCGACGCCTTGGAATTGTGTGATCGGTGGGAAAGTGGAGTGGGAACGTAAAAAAATCGTTGGACAGTGTTTCCATCATTTCAATGCCCAACACAGATGAAAGTTCATTCATACAAGATGAACTGTGCATTTCAAATGAAAATTTGTCACCACATGGACCGCAGCCCCTACGTAACAAAAGTTTCCAGTTTGACTCTTAATTGACCGTATCTCGCATACAGGTGCCCCTCTCATGCTGTTCTCCTAGTTCTCCTAGAAACTTCTAATCATCTCACCCTTCGATAGTACTGTAGCCTCTAGATGCCGATGTCGGGATACATATGTGTCGTTATGCTTTGATGATTTTCAGTGTACGGTGGAGGATTGATCCTGGCCGGTGCCGGCTACCCGGCCGCTCAGCAGCATGCTGCCGCGGCCACTTTCGGTGGCGGATATGGCCAGGACCCGACGAAAGCGTTCGCTGCGGCGGCTGGCCTTCTGACCGACGAACGACAACTTGAACTGATTAATCAGTATGCGGCACTGAACAGCAGGTAGAGACCACTTGGCATCGATGTGACATTCCGTAGCCAAGCTAGTGAAGCGAATTAATATAATAATATATAATAAAGCATTTGATAAAGGAGAAAAGTCAATTACATGAGTAGAATTGTCGAAACAGAATAGATTGCGGGTAACAAAGGTGTAGTTTTCTTGCATGTTCTCTTTTTTCGCATTGAGATAGCTAATTCTTGCAGCCCCTCTGTCTCTAGACACGCTTTGTTTGGGAAATCGCTCAGTTTGAGACGCTTTACAGCCTATTAGTCACTTTGTTTTATGACTTTCACCTTGTCAGCTAATGCAGTGCATGTCCTCTCGACGGGGTCCTTCCTGGAGTGGCAACTGTCGCAATTGCGGATCTTTTTTGTTGGGCACGGCTATGCTACCGTACTCCGATCTTCTAGAGGATATGCACTGTTGCAGTAGAAGTCATTTAACCAGTCAGCAATGTTTACCAACGTTCAGTGTGTTGATGGGTGCACCGCTGCTGAAAGGCTCCAACTCGCCCGCCAGCGCCGCCCACAAAGCAACTGGCGCACGGTTCACTCCTTACTAACAGTGTCGTCGTCGTCGTCGTCGTCGTCAAGTCGTCTGTGACGTCGAGTTCGAGTCCACTTCACCATCACTCTACCACTTGCGCTCGCTCGCTCTCGCTCTCTCACTGAGTCTGTGTTATATTTCTATTTAAAATGTATAGTCCATGTTATCTAATAATAATTTTTATCGTTTCTCTCTGTGTAACATTTAACATACAGACGATAAGAAGAACAAGAAAAACATATAAAGTATGCTCTCAAACAGGGATGCTGCAGTTTCGGAGACGATGACGATACCAGTCATTGTATAAGTTCACCCCAAACAGCCTTAATGTCGTTCCTGTAGTACAGACAATCCACAAAACGAATGAATTTTTCACATTCAAAGAGCAGGTAGAAATGAAAGTCGACCTGTGGAGAGGAGCCCTGATCGAGGTTGAACCATGGCGACATCCTGGAGATGGCTCTGTGGATGATGTGGAAAATAAACGCAAATAAACGAGGTAAGGAAGCAATTCCTGAGCTTGCGTTCAGCCATTCTATTAAAAATCTCTGTGTTTAAGTTTTTGCCAATCACTTTCACCTCAAACTGACAGGAATACGATTCACTTGTGAGGCGGGAAATTCGCCATGAATTTTGTCACCGATCTTCAAACTCGAAGACTCTCAATCTTGCAAACTTCCTGACGAAATGGTCACCCAGCAAGCTGACCCATCCCAAGACTACTATGAGATAAACAGGTTGCAGGTAAAGGATGGCAAAAAATTTGTTTGAATTGAAAACTGTTGAGAAAACAATAAGTGCAACCCGAACACTAGGAGAGTTGTGCCTTGGTAGTCGAAAGGAAACCACTCGGACTGGCGTCCAGGAGGTCGGGGGTTCGAAAACTACGAAGGCTTGCCTTCCAGCGACCATTTTGTACACGTTATGGAATCCGATGTACTTTGTGAAGACTCGGGTTCTAGGTGCAATTCCCCGCAAGCGCAGTGAGTAGGGATCTCGACGCTCGTCTGCAAGAGAAAGAGATCACCTTTCAGGGCCGATGCTTTTCTGCAAAATGCTTCCAGTGTTCCGATTCTGAGAAGCTCAAGAAAGAGTAAGATAAGACGAGACTTATTACGTTCACTTCAGCTGACCTGACTAGCATGAACCACTTAGGTGGTTTCGAGATGCCCGGCGGCCAAGGCTCATTTGAGCGGGTAGTGCCCGCTACCCCCTGATCAGTGCATGTTCAGGTACAGTAGCGCATCGCCGTATGACCTGCCGCTGTTCGAGTGACCGGAGTGGTCGGGGAGCGCATCGATCGAAGCTGTTCAATACGCTGTATTTCTCCCAAATGCGAATCAATTTTCTAGAACCCTCCCGTCAAGTGTTTTTCCCTCAAGGAGCAGTATGAAATACGGTGCCAGCGGTGATGGGGTCCTGTAAACAGCTGTGTTTGGTGGGTCGCGCGAGCGGCCACCTAACGATGCTTGTGTTGATGGAGACACCGTAATCACACTGTTAGGCTTCGGCTTAAGCTCAGGTTTCGTCTTAGGCTTCAGCTTAGGCTAAGTCCTCGGCTTAGGCTTCGGCTTAAGCTTCGGCTCAAGCTCAGGCTTATGCCTGAGGCTGAGGCTTCGGCCTAGGCCTAGGCTTAGGTTTCAGCCTCGTAGGCTCAGGCTTAGCCTTAGGCTTAGGCTTCCTCTTAGGCTACTTCTTAGGCTTAGGCTTCGGCTCGGCTTAGGCTTCTGCCAATACTTCGTCTTCGTCTTAGGCTTCAGCTTAGGGTTAGGCTTAGGCTTCCTCTTAGGCTCGAGCTTAGGCTTAGGCTTCAACCTATACTTCGTCTTCGACTTAGGCTTCAGCTTAGGCTTAGCCCTCGGCTAAGACTTACGGCCTAGGCTTAAGCTTCAGCTTGGGGTTAGGCTTCGGCATCGTCGTAGGCTTAGGCTTCAGCCTGGGCTTAGGCTTAGGCTTC
>UZAF01017774.1:0-17212 GCA_900617895.1 Haemonchus placei
ACGAGCACCCATAGCCACACCGTCATGAGTAAGTCCAAATTGTCCCCTTGTGGCCCGTTAGCCAGTATCAGACTCGTTGATGGGGTAAGGTAGGTGGCCTGTACATCGGCTGTCCACCTCAAAACATTAGGCCAAGGCGCATTCAATCACAGCTACCATCCTGAATGAATATCGTATGCAGGGCGCACTCTAAAATGGGGTTGATCAACACTAGAAGGCTTTTGTCTGAGACTTAAGCTTACTATAATCTTCTGCCTACTTTTGTTTACTTATTGATTTGCTGATCGAGTACTATCGGTGCCATAGGAGTTCTTACTATACCTTCGTTATCAAGACTTAGCACAAGCACCCGTTGTTTTTTTTTTGTTTTTGTGATGGTGAGGAGTCTGTTTGATTTCAACTTCAGATTTCTGAGCGGGATTTTTTCGTCTACGAGGTTTTTCTTTATCAATTTTTTCAGGAATATTTATAGTAGAACTGTTCAAAAAGTACGCATGCTATCTGCTGATAACGTCGAAGAGCAGGGACCTTGTTTACCAGCTGAGGAGAACAAACAGGTACTGGAAAAAGCTTCAAAATTGTGTAGCTTTTTAGCTACAAATGTAGATATAGGCTGCTAGAAACATAAACAAGATGATAAACAAAACAACAACAAACTGTAACTTATGTTACATACTGTTACTAATCGCTCACAGCAGCGGGAAGGGGAAGGTCGTGCTCGAGCTTTTCTTCTTGAGAACGCAGTGTGTTTTGGGATTCTTACTTACAAATGAAATAGCCATTCGTGAGAATTATGCATGAACTGCTTTGGGTTAACTTCTAGGTGGTTCAAAACTCAGAAACTCTTCGGTAGGCTATGAGAGCATTCTCTTTGGAACTCTCTTTGAAAGGCTATGAGAGCATTCCGTCCCTTAGAACCGGTTAATTGTTATAGGATTTCTCTGAAAAGATCACTGGCGCCGATCTGCTTCCTGCATGGCCACCACAAATCCCCGCGTAAGTGAAACAATCGTTAAATCTTAGCCACTATTCTAAGTAGATGCCCAACCAGTGGCCCTTTCTGTGCTGGTATTGATCAGCGGAGATAACTGGATATCATCAAATACACTAATTTATTCTTTATTTTATCTTCATCTTTTGTCCCACTAGAATACCGTGATCATTGAAATATACATATATGTAGAAGAACTTCGTATACCTTTCTATCTTTTCCTTCAAAATGTTCAGCAGACTATAGGTCAGGAGTATGAGATCGGATAATACTGGACTATTCTTGTGCTTTCTTCGACATATCATGAATTTTCTTGATTTATTGTCCCCTACCTGCCCACCCGTTCAGGACCCTATGAATGGTGTTGTACGTGGTCCGATTTCTTTCACTTCTGGTGAACTATGCGTCCTGTTTAAAGGTTCCGATTTTGAAGAGCCATTCCTCTGAAGTGTTCATTTTCATGCCCTCAGAGTGATGCTTGAAACGTAGGCCCAAAGATCATTATCGCATGGTTCATTGGGGAAATTGGTCTTTCATGGAATTTCTCCTTTATTTTTGATTGTTGTATGTGTTGAACAAGTTCTTATAAGGCAATATGTAGCTGAGACTGTCCTGCTGAGAGCATTGGCTCCAGAATCTCGTATGAACCAAGCCTATTTTGCATCCCAATCGGTTTTTCATGAATCCTCAATCATTTTTCTATTTGAGATTATCATAACGTGATCAAAGTTTCTGTTACTATCTAGATTTTTTCACTGTTACGACATTTAATCAGGGATTTGTTGAATAACTAAATATCTTTCATTACTTATAGTGCCAAGTGGTGCATTACTACGTCCACTGGCCGGGAGCGGACTTCCAGAAGGATACCCGTCCAGACCATCCGGACCTTCATTTCTTCTGATTTTTCGGGATTCGATGGGCTCATGTTCATTCCTTCTACCATTTACGGTGATAGTTCTCAAAAAACTCGGTTCGTAGTGGAGAAACGACCGTCGGATGGTGAACTATACTCTCTGTGTCCGCAGACCACCCATTTAGTCACGTTTGTGTCCATCTAACTAACGGTGACTAACCGTGGAGATACCCCTAAGCACCGCACGTTCACTAAACATCTCTGGTGTAACCCTCTTCCCGGTTTTTTCACTCATGTTAAAGAATTCACATAATTTGCACGTATTCCCACTCCGGTAGGCAAATATTGGTAGGCGAGGGGCGATAGAAATTCTAAACAGGAGTTTGAGCTTCTGTCTTCGAAAAAAAGTTATAGATAACAGAGGTGCCTCTGCCGATATTGTTGTATTATCAGGAAACCACAACTGAGAGCTCAGAAATCAGTAAGTTTATATCGAAAATCGCTCCATATCGAAAATCCTACTGTAACTGAGTGAAAATGGCGTTCAATGTAGCCGGGGATTTGTACATTTCACCTTCTCTTATTTCGCGAAGAAAACCTTCAAAGTTAAACATAGGTTGTCGTCAAGATATTTATTAACCAGTACCAGTCACTTGAAATCACTCGAAAACAAAAGAGTAAAGTATCATACATGGCTCATCTAGAAGATCGTAATCGCCACTAGGCTATTCCATTTTTTTGCTTCAACTTCTATTTCTAGGGTATTCTCGAACTCATTCAGCAAATGTTCAGGTCAAAAACTTAGACGACTTCATAACACTAGGATGGTATTGTTCAATTGTACTGCTGGCAGCAGAGTCCATGACGTTGACAACACTGGCCAGTATGGTTTATATGGTATATGCTGGTTAGTTAGACACTCCTTTGTATTTGCTTTCCAACCATTTTCTTTGCATCTCTAAAGGTTGTGTAGTCAGGCGGGACCCACTTTACAAGGGTGGAAATCTGATGAGTTTCATTCGTTAACAACCTCCTGTAGGTAGCAATCAGATGAGGGAATCCTAATTTTGATGTCTTCAGGTGCTCACCCAACAATCCTCAGTTGCGGATCAGTCCACTTTAACAATACCGAAGAAGCATGCTTGAGCTTGACTTCTTTAAGAGAGAGCACCGGTTGTGTACCTGAATTGGAATATCAGTTCCAGTCAGTAAACGTTGATGTAAGTGTTTTCCAGTCTTGGAGTCTTTACGTAATTTTTGGGGTATTTTCAAATAGCACGGGCAATCTAGCGGATAGGTAACTGCAACAAACCACCCACCTAACTAGCAACCCAAGAAGAAGATCCCGTCCAAGTCATTTGCGACCTTACTTCGGAAGGTGGTATAATCACTATCCCGAGAGGAAATGCACGGTGAAATTCTGAGGAGTTGTTAGGATCGAACAAGATTATGTAGATATGTAGATTATGCGCAGGAGGCATGGAAGGGGCAACTGAATCACGTGCTAGCACAGCAAGCAAGAATTGCTAGGAATTCTTTACTGCATGGGTCATGACCCAGACGATCAGCTGTTCAGATTTCCAACATATGTCTTCCGTTCTAAATGAGGTAGCCTCAACAATGCTGCTAAAATACGGCCACTTCTTGGCGTGGTATACGATGAGAATATTTTGGAGTTTTCATTGCATAATATCTACGCAGCTTTTCAAACCGTTAATTTGCGATTGTGATTTGATCTTTGAAGACCGCAGATCCATCATAGTGCGGAATTTCATGCAACTATTCTAGTCCTTCATAGGGCATCTACTTTTTCGGTGTAAGATATAAAAAATGATCTATGCTTAAGCCAACACTATTTATGACTCATTGGCTCGTAAATGTTCGATTCGATAAGGTGGAAAAAAAAACTTGGCTTTTCTTTCTTTTTTCCTTTTATCAGGGAGATGTAAATCTTTTTTTCATCTTGTCAACTTCTGATATAACCAACGAAATTGATGAAGAGCGAATCACCTTACATCCTTATCTGTCGCTTGCTTAGGCTGTGACTGAAAAATTATTCACTTCTAGTGAGCTTGCTGAGGTAGACAGGAGGCTGATAGTCCAAAAACGAGGAAGCCATCACAAGGTTGACAGGTTATGAGCAGAACCTGGCCTCAGACGAGCATCAAAAAGTCTTGAAAGTGTAAGGGATAAAGAGCACGGGGATGGAAGAGTATAAGTAAGTTCGAGTCTCGTCCAAGGTTAAAAGTTCCTGCTGGCTTGATCGGTACCCAAACTGGCTCCCCCACTATAAATGGGTTCGTTCAGCTCGAGTGATGCTTTTTTCAGTTTGATCTCCTTTGTGAAGCTGGTAAATCAGTGAAAAACAGTATATCTCTTCAAATGTTCAGTGTGCTCGCTGGATCACTGATAAGTGGTCCGCTCAGTGACCGATACGGAAGAAAAAAGGTAACGTATAGAGCCGAGTATTCGCATTTTGAAAATCCGAAATAGTAGTCAGGGATTACCTGCGTTTATACTTTCAGATCCTTATTTCATCTCTTTTTGGTGTAGGCCTCTTTTCACTGGCCACGGCATTATCAGGAACATTCCTACAGTTCAATATTCTTCGAGCCATTGCAGGAGTTTTCACCGGTGGTCTCGCCTCGTAAGTTCGGATTAAGCAACTGAATAGTTCGAAAATATTGTTATAGAAAGTGAAAGGTGAAGGTGGTGTAGTGGCAAAAGGCGCACCATCACACATGCATGGCCTGGTGATTGAATTTAATCAAATTCACCCAGGCAAAGTGAGCCTTCCATCATTCCAGGCTCGGTTAGCTGGCTCCACGCTTGTCTGGGAGAATATAAGCACTGACTTTTAGATCGGCTGGCCACGTAAATCACTGCATGAGTCACATCTACATTTAAAAATTCCCCTGCGATTTTGAATGGAAGCCAAATGATAGGGCGCATCCTAAAGTAATATTGGTCGGCACCAAAAGATTTTAGTCTTTGAAAAGTCTTTTTAGGGTCCTCGGAGTCTACCTGATCGAGAACATTCCAAAACATCATCGGATGTGGATAAATACCGTGGTAACATGGTCACCGAACTTCATCATCTATCCGATTATCGCCTATTTTTGTCATGACTGGCGCAAACTATCAATGTTCAGCTTTGTCATATCTATTCTAACAATAATCAATCTTCTGTAAGTTACTTAACTATCCCTTGTAGTCAAAGAAATCACCCTTTCCACTTACAGCTGTCTTCACGAAAGCCCTCGATGGTTGATTCAACATGGACGCATCGAAGAAGCCCGTAGAGTTCTAGCGAGTATCAGGCGGATGAACGGAAATACGTGTGAGAAGGAGGCAGCTGAAATTGAAGAAATGCTCAAGAATGAGCATGAAGTGAGCTACGGCTTATGCCTTCACATATTTTTATTCATCTCTTCCAATAGTTCTGTATTACTTTACCCTTTTTGAATGTTTCAACAAAAAAGTATAAAAAATCAATATCTAATCAATGGTACAGTGTATATCAGCATTGAACATATTCTGACAGGCCTTCGATGGAGCAGAACCTTTCCGGCTTTTGACTACGATTCCAGATACAGCAGGGAGCTTGTCTATGTATAGATAGACGTGGCAAGCCAAATTTTCAGATCTACCTTCGAAAGCACAGTTCCAAAATGCTTCCTGAAATAGGATGGACCTGCATCCCTTTTAAATATCACAAGGAATGTTGTCAGATCGAAAATTGGCTTAAATGGTGCGTAATTAGGGCTTCAAAAACATTGTTTGACTGACGCACACCAAAGCGGACGAGTTTTCACGGCATTGTAGAGGCTGTAAAGATTACACCTTCGCACCGAGACCCACACGTTGCATGCAGGGCTACTGTAGCCAACTGTGTGCACGGACAAACACATTTTGGCGGCTTGTCCATATACCTCTTCCACGAGACTTTTGTCAGTTGAACTCGTCCTACTCCTATTTTACTACATACTATTTCTGATCTTGTACTACTCCCATTCAATTACAAATTTCAATTTCCTCGTTTTCTTCGCTCTTTTTGCACTGATTTGAATTACTACTTCTATTATTCTTTGAAACCAAACGGCTCAAAAAACATAGTGAGCTGTGCCTTCTAGGCGGTGAAGAAAGCAACAATAACAAGCAATAAATTATCCGTCTCAAAATTTTGCTCTTCTGAAGCAAGTGTGATAATGGATAAAGGACCTCTTTTAATAGGAAAAAAAAACAAAAAAATAGTCTAAATATTTTCGAAACCTTTTATTAAGTGGTATTGGAATGTTCGGATATTCAAAATCGACTATTCGTTTAGACCTTCATAACTAAGCAGAAGAAAAGCAAGAACTATACATTCTACCATTTGGTTTGTACATGGAAGTACTTCCGATGGAGCGTAACACTTTGTTCCGGCCTGTGAGTCCTCATTGCTTGTTTTTGAAAACAATTTGTTCGTTGTTCTAACTCAGTCCTTCAGAAATATATTTAGAAACCAAGTTTTCTATTTTTCCGATTATTTTTGTTTATTTTTGAAGAATCTTCGCGTCGCTGGTCAATTACGGTCTCCTATTCAATATGGAAAAGCTCTCAGGATCACTGTACTGGAACANATTGCTTGTTTTTGAAAACAATTTGTTCGTTGTTCTAATTCAGTTCTTCAGAAATATATTTAAAAACCAAGTTTCTATTTTTCCGATCATTTTTGAATATTTTTGAAGAATCTTTGCGTCGTTGGTCAATTACGGTCTCCTATTCAATATGGAAAAGCTCTCAGGATCACTGTACTGGAACAACACCCTCTTCGGAGTATGTCCTATCTGCTCACAGCTATCAGACTTTAAGATTGGATTTATTTCAGGTGATCAGATGGGCAATCAATATTTTAGTCGGCGCTAGTGATTATTTTTGCCGATGTGTCGGAAGAAAACTCGTCCACTTTGTTGCCATCACTTCTATCATTGGTGCCCTGGCGATTATCTGCGCCACATACTTAGAAGGTATTGCACTCCTACCGTAACTGATAGCCGACTCTTGATGATAATCATATTTCAGACCATCAATTCGACCGCTCATGGGTGATTCGATACTGTACCATACTAATTACTTCAATGACCAGTCAGGTAGGCTACAAATCCACGAAAGCCACTCAAGCCCAAAAAGCTGTATTCTATTTCAGTTGTATATCGCAAAGTTTATTATCACAAGTGAACTATTCCCTACTGCCGTCCGAAACATCGCCGCCTCGGCATTGGCTGTATCAAGTCGTTTGGGCACCATTTTTGCCCCACAATTGTTCTATTTGGTAAGTCGCGATGACCTAAGTTGAAGTATAGCTCAGAAGGGCTGAATCAGTACTCCATTCATGTCCACTTTCGGCTCTATATTACCCATGACATTTTCTCTTTGGTACTGATGTCCCACTACCTTTTTCTAATTGACGCTGTGGCTTATCTCCATCTCCAGGACCAGAAAATCACTTTTTCTGAGATAATTGAGACATCGTTAAAAGAAAATGATGTTGTCAATCGTCACTGCTACTAAGATCAGCTCACTTCCTGCTACTAGCAGCAGGTTCCCTTCAAAGAAATCGATCGCCCGCGGGAGGGGTTGGATGATTTGAAGTGTAAACGCGACTGAAGGCAAAAAAATGTCACGCTGCGGATCAGTACTGCTGCCCATAGTGGATTAACGTTTGTAAAAACTGTAGCCCTCCTTCTCTGTACGTAAGGGAAAGGGATCACGACTTTTTATGTTTTTTCCTCTGAACCACGGGTGTTGACCATTACTCATACGATCGCTTCTGCTCCTGAAATGTCGCCACAAAAATTTGCCAGTAAGTAACACACGCATAGGTGATGAAACTCGATGTTGCACCCTTAGATGTGTATGGTGCATTCCATTGCTGCACCCTTGCCAATAGTGCATCCCAAAGTTGCACCCCTCCCACTGCACATAGTTTTCCTAGTCTCTCTGACGTTTCACACTTGAGATTTATTTTTCACCCTGAACTCTATCTGTCTATCCCTGGACCAGTATGAGAGCGCCACAAGTAGTCTACTATTACCTCATACCGTACCCCGTATGTAGTGTTAGAAATTCTGCTGATTGAAAACAAATTTTTCAGGTTGATATCCACCCGGTGATCCCTTATGTCGTGCTCCTCGTCGTATCCATTATCGACTGCATCGCCTTTCAAGCCCTATTACCGGAAACAAAAGGCAAAAACCTTGAAAACCACTTGCCACCGAAGGAAGAGCGGATATTCTATCGGAAGCAATGTGTTGTAGAAGAATAAAATATTTAGCGCAGGTCGAACGTTTTTAGTGAAAATTGGATTTAAAGTGCTTTTCACCATTCTAATCATATTCGAAGAGTATTTATTTCAGTGATTTCTTCAAAATAACTAGTTGGAAACCTTCAGGAACAAGTTACAGAGATGGGTTACTAGAATAGAATCTCTTTGAGAGAATTCCTCTAATTTTTTCTGCAAATCCCTCGGTTAACCTGTGGCTATTGCGTTTTTCAACCTGTGGATGGCAGAGACCAGAATAATGTACACTACGCCATTCTTGTAAGATGAGGAACAACGAGAAGCTTTCGAATGTTTTTCAGATTATTTGGTTGAGCTCAAGGGGGAACGACCAAGTTTGACTTCGAATAACTAGACCGCCTGCGGAATCGATCAGAATATTCTAAAGCAGAGGTAAGGGCTGCCTTTCTCATCTTCAGCTGGACACGAGCTGTTCAATGTGACCGCCCTGACGTCTTGGTTTCTGATCCGGTATAGTCTGGCCCAACCGCAGGCCCCAAGCCCCTAAGCATCCCCATTGAAGCAGAATGAAACAGCCTCCCATGATTTCAACTTATGAGCTCGAAGCTGACAAACTTATCCGAACCTTCGCCATTAGACACACAAGGCCACCTAACTTTCGTTTCCGCTCATTAGTATCGGTACTCATTGATAGTGTGTACAAAACCGGTTTCAGAGCCACGATTACGCCCTAATTCTACCGCTTTCCGACCTGACAACGCCCCATCTGGCCTTCTCAGTAACCAAAGATTCGAGTTAATAGAAAACCTTGTTAACCATCCTCAAAGCGAAATATTCCTTCCAATCACAAGGTACATATTGTGTCCCCTGTTTACAGGAAAAGCCTTTCTGCTGACATAGATGGAGCTACATTTCCGTAAAGCACATGATTCCCGGCTCGTTTCTGATCAAATTCGTTTTTGCCAATATCACTTCACAGCCCTATCAAGACAATGAGCACAGTGCAGAACATAGAATGCCAACACACAAGTCCCGCCCCACTCATAGATTACGCCTCTCGATTCGTGTTTATGCACATTCAAACAGTCCCCATGAGGAAAGGACCAACTTGAAGAACTCCTCGACTTCGAATCGTACCGCACAAGCGTCGTTTTTTTAATCCAAGATTTCCATGGCGTTTTAAGTTTCTATAACTTTTTGCCACCAACGTTTCGGCTGACAAATTTGTCTCAGTCATTACTTCCTGAGAGTTCGTCCTTTACCAGAGATCTTGAGGATTTCTCGACTCAAACAAGATCGGATAATAATTTATACGATTAATAAAATTAATTATAACATCACATATTTAATCACAACCGGTGATCGCTTTGTAGTCCTGTAGCCATTTCGCGTACTTGGCTTCTCCTTCCCCATTAAGAATGTGTTGGAACCGCTCACGGTATTTTTCGAGAAAATAAGCCAACAATACACGGTGTACGTAGATATACTGCTGTAATATGATGTGTTCAGCACCGATGTCGTCATGAAAAATGGATGTCAGGTTTAGTTTTTGAGGAACCCATTTTTCAGCTTAGAGAGGAGATGGTGTTATGGCGCAATGTAGCGTACGCATGGTCCGGATCGAGCCTGGCCTGGGCAACCAAGCCTATTACCCCCTGCTCATCCTTCCGTTTCTCCGGGATCGGGTCACTGGTACAGAGTTCGTTGGGATGATCACCGCAAGACATCTTATTACATATCTACATACTGACTCAAACCACCACTGCGACTTTGAATGGAAGTCGAAAGATGGGGAGACCTCAGGTGCTGCATCCCAGAGACGAGATTGGTGAAGGTCGAAAGCTGTATGCTCATCCTTCACTTCTCTAGTTTGAACGTGAAGTGCGTGGAGTAGTAGAAGAAGTATAAATGCTTATTCGAAGTCGTCGAGGGCATTACTCTAAGAGGAAAGTGCAAAAAGTCGCAATGAAGCAAGACAGAGCGCCTGACGGAGTAATTATTAGGTGATTTTATATTTAATAGCTGTAAACGAAAAGATATGAAGGAAGTACAGAACAAGCAACAAACCATTTCATTCTGAATTGAAAATGGCCGTTGTGTCCGCAATTCCTTCGTCAACGCATCCATATTCATACAATTCTTCTTGAAAAATCAACATTTACGCTAACTTGGCTTGCAACTTAGTTCATAAATATTTGTGTAAAATTGAGTAGAAAGCTGGATGCAAGTACTACCCCGTGCTGCATTTTTTCTTGTACGTAGGCGATTGCCACAATCGAGCCGGTTCGTCCTATGCCGGCTGAACAATGCACCAAGATCGGTTTTGTCGTACCTCGAACTTCCGAGAGTATATTCTGGAAGAAAAAAGTGGTCAAATTGATCAGATTCTCTCCATTGAGGATAACGCTGAACTTACCGTAGCAGTAAGCCGTGTAGGTGGCACACCTCGATCAGGCCAGTTTTCCCACTGATAATGTCGAACAATCTGACTAGCTGGTTGCCCATTTTTCAAAAAGTCTAGCTTCAGTTGACACACCCTCACAAAGCTATCTTCTGCTGACAGTGGCCGAACCTGAAAAAGGTTAAGAGATAGGTTCCCGTCAGTAAATGAAATATAAAGAAAAGTCTCTGGAGTTAATAGGCCATGTCTTCCGGATGCACCGGCGCATTCGCATTCTAATCGGGATCATAGTGACGTTCTGAGTGCGTATGTGGCCTATAGAATGACTTGTGGTGGCCAGCTGGTCTACATGTCAGGGCATTCAGCCTTCCGGAAGAACCTGTTACCATTTTGACAACCTGGAGCAGTATACTGCTTCGTCGGCCTGGGGAGAACTGATCCAGGACTCTATCCAGAAGCCTCGTGTGCGCTTGCGCCACTCCTCAGTATAGCACATCTACTCACAATGGTACACAAAGTCGAAAGCCCAAAAAACCCACCCTTCTGGATATATGCACGGCATAACCAGTCCTTGTGCTCAAAGGTGGGTCACGCAATCAGGTTTAGATGACCAAAGAAATGTTTTAGAGCGAGTGTTCGCTCAGGAGATAGGCTTCCCTACTCATCCAAGGTTGGTTCCTCGAAACACTTGGCACCCCGGTACTTCCACCCGAACGTCAGAATAACGACTCGACAAAGACTTACGTCTAGATTAGTTATTGTTATCTTCCCATTACCTTCTCCGAAGGTTAATACTTCACCTTTCTCACGTGGCCAATACTGAGAGCATTTAAACTTTCCCTGAATAGAATTAGGTGATTAATGTAAGCTCAGCTACTACAAAGTCAGCCTTCAATCTCCACTAGAGCCTATTCAGACAAAGCAGAAGATTTGTTAGGGAAACTTTAATCAAATTCATGAAATAGGCACGAAAACTGAGCTTTACTGCGAGTTGAAGGCCTTTAATCTGCCAAACCTTACAGCGAGCAATTAGCTTGCCGTATCCAGCTGGAATTGAATGGAGAACCTACACATTCGACAGTGTTGCATAGCATAATGATAGCTTCACATCCTTCCTGTATGACCATAGCCCAAAACGCCAATTGGGTGCTTTCCAATGGTCCCTTTAACAACCAAAATCACATTACGATGAAGAAAAGTAGATAGTGATGAGTTCGATACAGAATGGCTACCTGGGCACAAATGAATCGACGATCTTGAGTTGGATTGGCGACATAGTTAGCATGTATATAGTCGTTTGGAAGGCCTGGCCAGTTCAGGATCACCCGACGATAATCTTGACATGGGACATCGAGATATCTAAAGAAATCAGATTCGCTGTATTCTGTTGATACCACCATTCGGACTGTTTACAAGGTTGAAAAGGATTCCAGCAGAATACAGTGGTGCAATTCAACCCTATCGGGGATGCGAATGAACTCTACTTTGCTTAACACAGTAAAGACCAGAGAGTTGTTCGGTTCAGGTAGCTGCCTGAGGATATCCTGCTTGTAGACTAACAATTCCGTGTTCCACAGATGGCTCATTACACGGTACTACTCCTTTCGGTGGGGAGTGCGATTGACTTATGCGGAATTCGGTTTGGGAGTTCCAACGGTGAAAGCAAGTCTTGCCCGGAGCTATTTGCCTTTCGCGTGAATCTGACATTTTAAGGAAGGAGAACCAACAAGATGACTGCAAGGTCACTACTCATTCCCAACTGATGGGAGGCCTCCCTTCAATCAGGATCCTAGGAGAGCGTACCGTGCCTACTGTTCATATGCTTCCTTCATGTTCAGCAGGTCATTCAATTGCTCAGTGCATTGTAAAACGTCGCCGAATGAGCTGTACCTGTTTTTGTCAGTGTTCGCTTGATAAGCCACTGTAGTCATAGTCTCTGGTTGCCATCTGGCCAGGCTTGAACGGAATTCGTCGACAAGTCCACGTACACCCATGTCGAGTGCTCGGTTAACCCACTGCTCTACCTGTAAGATTGAGACTAATCTTGAAAAGTACTAACAAGCAATTTTTTGGGTGTGGAGCAGAAATTTCTCGTATGGTCTAGGAACACGCTCCCAGTCAATTCGTTTTTGGAGTGCCCTGCTTTATTTTGCAGCTGTGAACTGAGTATGGGAAATGCTAGGGAAATACAGCGACGTTCTTAGTAGCTTCCATGCTCAGAACTGGACCTAATGTCGCATACTTTCTTGGCATATTACTAATTTCTCCTCTACTGTGCACTTGCATGCCACAGAATAAAAAGAAGTAGTGCACCAGAGTCATTGCGTTATATAGTCATGCATTGAAACAGTTCCCTCAGATCCTCGCTGCAATTGGTTGCACCCGCAAGCCCGCAAAATCAATAGATATTTTAATCAACACGAGAATTTCATGGCCAAATCCGGGTGAAAATCTCATACAAACTTACAACAACAGCGGCATTCTGTGAGGATCTGGCCACTTTGAAGCTTGGATCAATAAGTTGATTAAGATCAGCAGCTCGTGGTGTTCGAGGTAAGACTTCTTCAGGTTCTCCGTAGTCACCTTCGCCTTCCTGTTCATTCTCTGGGCTACGCCCACTTTCAGGCTCATCTTCAGTGCTTCCATCGATTTCATCTGATAGGAACAACCCAATATTGCCTGTCGTTCTCAAAGGCAACACCTATGCTCACTGTTTAAACAAGGTTTCTAGCATGTCAAATGATTACCGACTGGAATATCATCCTCGTTTAGGGCAGTTATTATCTCAAAAGGAAAGTCGTGGCCAGTCTATGAAAACGTATCTGTGGAAGAGTTCAATCACATTTACTTGATGTGGGTGCTTCTTTTGGAGCAGCATCAGTTGATTTAAAACCCAAACCCTCCGGATTACCTGAGATTCAAGGTTCGACCACATCTCAAGTGGATAGCGGTGGGGCTAGCAAACCCCTTTGCCCTGATTTTTGCTAACCTCTGTCCGACCTTGAACTCACTACAACTCTCCTACAGTTTTGTGACTACAGGTAAGCGAACTGGCCAGCAACTCTGTAAAGTGCGCTGTGCACAAAATTTCCACTCAGATGGGGTGAGAGGGATTAGAGGAGGGTTTCTGAGAGCATTCTGTCCATGAAAAGCCACATTCAAAATCGACCGTGCTTGTTAGATNCAAACCCCTTTGCCCTGATTTTTGCTAACCTCTGTACGACCTTGAACTCACTACAACTCTTCTACAGTTTTGTGACTACAGGTAAGCGAACTGGCCAGCAACTCTGTAAAGTGCGCTGTGCGCAAAATTTCCGCTCAGTTGGGGTGAGAGGGATTAGGGGAGGGTTTCTGAGAGCATTCTGTCCATGAAAAGCCACATTCAAAATCGACCGTGCTTGTTAGATATCATAAGAAAATGAAAACTCGTGTTGATTTGATGTGGTAGTGGTGATATGATATGGTAGGTAAGTTAGGCCAACATACTTCTGCGTTGAGGTTTGTGGGTGTAAGTCCTCGAACTCCTATAAAACTTTCGTAAGCGTATTGCTAAGGTGACAGGATTCACACCCTGCCAGATTAGTTTGAACAGTTCAAGGACTACAGTGACTGATGTTTTGAGAGGGTGGGTGAGCGCGTATGGAGTCCTTTGTCACCATCGTTTCATATGAAAACCCCTTCGAACAGACTTCAAAGAGTATCGGTCAGCTTGAAAGAGGCTGGGGACCTCCCAACATCACTCCTAACATTACTTCCACTTCACTTCTCCATAATTACAACATTTTCATTGCAATCTTAACAACTAGTATGGTTTTAGTGAATTATTAACTCACTTGTCGGGTACACACATCGTAAGATAGTTGGAAAACTATTTGAATAGGTTGAAACAACCGTTTGAAGGTAGTACGATAACAATTAGTAACCATACTCGATTACCTTTCCTGATACGCATGTTTATTTTGTTTTAGTATAACCTCACCGCATCTGGCTAGAAGACCATCAGCATCATTTTCATGACATGCTCGTTTGCACTTCAAAAAGCCAATGGAGGAATTCAAAACGTTGAACGCGCGGCAATTCTTAGCTAGTTGTCTCGTCGATCACCACGCGGCATGTCGTTCGAAACTCACGACCATCATCATCGCTTCAGTAATTCTTCACACAGCCGCGACGGAAGGGATCCCAAATGGTGCAAGTGACGGTAACCCGTATTACTGTTCCCGCACGGGAAAGCACGCTATGTAAGAAGAGTGCGGGAACGCGAGACATCCATTCTTCAATCGATCGTCCTCTCCACTGCCCTCACAATGAAGTGTTCAATCATTTCCTGGACGTAACTGCGTTACTACCATTGGATAAACATTTCTTATCTAATAGTTGGTACTTGAGGTATCTCGAGTATATTGGTCGCGTAAGATAGATATCCACGTGGCAGGCACAAACTCGAACGAAGAAGTAGACCCCCTCAGTCACCCAATGAAGAAGTACTTCAGAATATCCACGGCAGATGAAGGATCTTCGTGAATAAATGGCTCTTCAAAGTGTTGACACCTCAGAAGTGAACAATGTCAGGCTATTAGCTGTACAAATTGAATTCTCTTAGAATTAAACATTTAACCTCTCATGGTGTTTCAGTTCTATCGAACGTTTAAGAGGCCGAAAACATTGACTGGTACAAAAGATGGGTCCCGAAAATTGTTACGTATGGAAAGCACGCAGCCAAACATCACTACGAGATTCAGCTGAAATCAAGTGCCTGAGCGCATCCGACAACAAAGTTGACGAACACCAAAGAACACAGCTCCCTACTTCTTGACGCAAAGCTCTTCGGCCTAGCCCCTGTGATACCCACTGCTCACGTTTTCGGAGGTCACGTTTTACTGAAGAGAGCTCGAGACAGTGATGTTAGACGTTGCTACGTTCTCGTAAATTGTGTATCCCTTGAGAAAGGCGATTTCTGGTTTATCATTCGCCCCTGTAGTCTCGTGTTTTCGGCGCGGGTACAAAGTCCTTCTTCCTTGTGATGCCAGCGACTGTCCTTCTACAAAAGTGAACCCCCGCACACTCTTAAAAATGCCTCCTTCCGTTTATATTTTGTGGTCTCAGGGAGCGATCATAATGCAATGTACGCCGCATGCGGATATTTTAAATTTGTTTATTATGCTCAAAAAAGGAAGGAAGTAAATAGTAATTACCGGTTCTGAATTGTATGGCACTGATAGTAAAACGATAATTGGCCGGAAAGCATTTGAAAAACCTAACATGAAATGGTTACGATTGTATACAAATACGACAAACGCATATAGCTGTAGAACATGAAGACGATGATGATGACTAGCCTCCCATAGAGGGAGTAGGTAACCAGTTTACGGCATGAGATCCATAGGTATCCCGTAGATTAGGCAGTAATATGCATAGGGCATAAAAGTTTCTGAAAAGAAATACAATCAATAATCGATTGGTTCTTTTAATGAGACGAATAAAAAATATTTCTGTATTTAAGTTAATAAAAAGAAAGTTATTGAGTTTTTCGCCGATTTCCTTGATTTTGACCCCCATTTACTTGAGTAATAGTTCATTTACCTAATACTAATCGCAAATTTGGCTCGAGTTTGATCCCCGTTATCGCTTTCGCCGATGAAATAACAAAAAATACTAATCGTACCAACAATATGTCGTCTTGAGTACGTTTGAGTGCAAGGATTACTGAGAGAGCCGCGCCGTAGCCGCACGCGTCTTATCTCGATTGACTACTACATTACTCCCTCCCTCCCCCTTTCACTGGCCTCTGCTTCATATACTTCGAATAAAATCAGCGCATCAGGTTATGAGATGTGTAAACCCGCTCGATAACACCTCCCACTACATAAATTCAAACGAAAGTCGTTTCGCAGCCGCACGCGTCCAATCATGTCTACCTCGATTAGTACCTCATTTTCATCCTATACAACTCTCTCCGTTACAAATTGGGTAAGGTGGTCATTGAAGACACATCTCTCAATTCTTAAAAGAGAGAACGCTTGGAAGAGAAAAACATTATTTGGTCGTTAAAAATTGAAATATTTTTTTAAAAGATAAGCTGGTCACTAATACTAACTTTAGCCTCAGAAATGTACTGAGTGGTGTGGGTTTGCTCGTGTTCAGGTAAGACGCCGATCTTGTACTTTTCGACCAGCATACGAGCAGCAATCGAATGCCCGACACTTTCGAAGACGTCCGTAGCATCACAACCGGTCTGAATTTCAAGAGAATTGATTTGTAAAATAGAATACTTTTATTAAAATTTTTCTGAGGTTGGTGTTCTCCTACGAGTACCAGAGCTCCCTTCAGGGTGGTTGATGTTGGTTCCCGAACGAAGATTCGCCGATAGGGAAGCAATTTCTTGAACACCTACCAGGTTCATAGTTACAAGCGCTTCAAGATTTATGGGGAGTTAGCTAAGGTAAGGTTCAGGCACATATACAGCTGCCATGCACTCTAAATTCCAGCCCGAAAGTGCTACTTGAATTCCCTTTTTCGTAGAACAAAAAGACTGAAATGTACAGGTCACCAAGTCGATCACTGCCTGGTTATGTCAAGTTTGCACCAGGCCTCTCAAACGGTTTCAAGAATACTCTCAAGATCCTTCTGAGTTGTGAACTATCCCATCTCCCCCCCCCCCCCCCCCCCCCCCCCCCCCCT
>UZAF01017774.1:26155-37414 GCA_900617895.1 Haemonchus placei
TTTGACTTCTATTCGCGCTCACGGGGGATATTTTGAAATGCGACTCAAGCATATTGCAGCACATAGTGTTAGCTGGCGTGCATAGAAATTCCATCGTCTTTGGCAGTTGAGAAATTTCAAATATATTGCTATAAATCGGCGCAAATAATTTCGGGACACCCTGTACAATGTATTATACAAAAAATCGTCAAATATAAAATTTGTTCACGTCCTACTTATCCTGGAAAATATTCTGAAGTATCTGAACCAGGATTTCAGGAATTTATCTTCATTACAATTCTTTAGGCAACTTCTTACTGACGTGGGATGGTAGGTATGCCAGCTGTTACCGTCGGATGGACGCGTCCGTTGTACTTCCTCCTCTTTTGAGCACCTTAACATATTTTTCATTGAAAAAATACAACATTTAATGGATCGCAAAGATTGGAGAAGGTTCTGGATACTTAAAATATTTTGAAAAATTGATTGAGATCAGCTGTGGTTCAGTTTTCTGCGAAAGCCAACCTATTGAAAGATTTATTTGCCTCCGACTATAACTATATTGTAAAAAAAGTAGCATTGAGCAGTATCAACAAAGCATTTATGGTAGTCTTAAAACAACAAACTTATACTTTGATTTTAGGGTTCCAACGGAGGAAGTAAGACCGTAATATCCAACATTGGTGTATGTAGTGGTAAGTGGAGCACTATTGCACACGCATGATCCAGGGATCGAATCCTGGATGGGTATTCATCCAGGTCAAGCAGGCCCCCTCCTTCCGGAGTTCATTAGTGGTTGGCAAGTGAATTGTATGGGAAGAACACTGGATTGTACATTGGCTGACCATCCTACGTGGTTGTATGTATAGGCCACATACGGGTTCAAAACGACTACGATTCTGAACGTAAGTCGAATGCGAAGCCTAGGAAAATGGATCCGTTGAAACCACAGACCTTACGCCTTATCTTTTAGTTATTCACTTAATTGAACGAGTTATTCTGTAAGGCAGCACTGTAGAACAAGAAATCGAGCAAGCCCGAATCTACAGGGCGATTTTTCAACCAGGGGTGCCTTACACACTTTTCATTGCAATGCTTTTCTACTCGATGAGCAGTTTGAAATACCTTAATTGTTTGTTATGGGTTTTTGTATGTTATCCTTCTTTGATGTGCCATGATCTGTGCCTCTACCGTAGCAACTTGGGTTCGCTATTGATATGTGATCGCGCGGGTAACTCCGCATACCAATCGGAGCTCACTTTGCTAAGGAGCATCTGCTACGACAATTCCTTTTTCATGATTCCTTAACTCATTCTTTTTGCTTTGTGTCCCCGTTCATTCGTATTATTTCTTGAACTTATCCGACAGTGACATTGAAAGATAAAACCTCTCAAGTTTGATCTCTTCCGCTTACATGAATTCCACGGCAAAATTGTGCACAGAAATCGTCGAAATTCCTTGTTAAGCGTGATGATTATTATGCTGTAAAGAAAAAATGCTTTAATTACACTGTAAATGCTACTTACGAAGAATTTCGAAGTCTTTCCTGCACGAATGATTATCCACCCTTCCGGTATGGCCTGCCCCAATCTGCCGCCGGAGATTCAACAGACGGACAAAAATTTTTTTATCCTAGTCGGGCTTCATTTCCCTGACTTCGAAAATGCTGCCATTTTATGCTAATCAGGCTAATCAAGTAGGTAGGCACTTGATACATTAGTGGGGCTCCAGGGAGCCCGCAAAATTACTAGACATACCCATCTTAGTAATTTTTCTTATACCAGATTTATTAACATTCAAACTCACGCATCGCTGAGGTGTACAACATTCCACGCCAATGTCGTCAGTGACCAAACTGCCCATTTATTCTGGAATAGCCAGCCAAAAAAGAAGTACGTGCTGAGCTCGACTGCGAATACAACACCTTGAGCAACAGTCTAAATACAGTTGTAATGGACAAGTCACGAAACGAGACATGGACAGAATTGATGAGCATTTAGCGTGCGGTCGCAATGCGGTCGCCTTTGTGCGTGGTTCCTGATCATAGGGTTGTCTAATGATGTACTGGCGAAATACTTTATAAATACACTTGCGCACGATTGCCCAGAACTCAGTCTGCCAGTCGAGAACTCAAAAGGGCAAACCGCTTCCCATCCGCACCTTCATTTTCGATCCTGTCTACGAGGTTTCTGCGAATATTTACGTGCTTATTAGGCTGATATGGAGGACATACAAATGCTCATGTTTTGCTATAGGGTTGATAAACTCGTAAACTGACTAAGCTTAGTATTTACAAAATAAAGGTAAATCTATGTGACCTGTTTCAGTAGATTCATATCTGCTTTCCTTTTCGATGCCGTCACCAGGCGAATAGCTTTAGCCATCTGGAATACCAGTTATCATTAAGGCTTTGGCTAAGAATGAGAATCGTATTATGATTAATCAATTGCTCATTTATTTATTTAAGTAGTTACGTATTCGTAGGGTGGGATTTGAAGTAGCCATGAAGAGCAAGAGTATTTTCCATTCGTTTACGCTAATTTTAAAATATCGTTTAAGTAAAATGAGTCCTAGCGCAGGTCTAGCGTAAGTAAATCTATTTCAGAGGAGAATAACAGTAATTTGGAGAAATAATGGCGAAGAAAGCGTGAAACTTCGGCGGGTTACAAGCAATATAAGGCCTTAAAAAAGTAGTAAGAAAGGGAGGTGTACGGGATTATGTGTCTGTAATTGTCTGGGTGTCTCATGCATAGCGCTCTATTCGTTGGCGTCCTAACGCTTCATCATGAATGGTGTATCCTTAACAGCACCATTAGAGCACAGCCTCTATTGGGTGTGTACGTCTGTCTTGGAGCCTTTCTAGCGTCCTGCCGAGGTAGTCTTTCGCCACGACTATGTCCCATGATATCCTTGGTGGCCACAGGTCCATTCTAGGGAAAAATCTTGGAAGCCATTTTTGTCTGATGAGCTGTGCCTTTAATTCACACTGCAACAGATCACGCCATGCCATCAATTTTCGCTGAAAACCGTGAAAGTATGTATTTAAGTCCGTATAATCTGAAGACATAAACTAGCCTTCGAAGATTGACTATAATCACTTTTCCTGTCAAATCGGCCTGAAACCAATTGGTCGGATGTTTATCAGAAGGATGGGATTTGGTGAGCTTTACCCGACAAACATCGGCCCGTGCATGGGACATACTCCTAATATAGCCTTTTCATCAGGCAAAATTCAGCATTTGGCATATTGGCAAATAGTAAGCTGTCCTGTGTCCTACAGTATTCTGTATTCATTGACACCTGTTCATGACTACCGAAACGGTGGGCTCAAGGGTATCTTTCACATTTAAAAATGACTCGATAGTACTTCATCGTTCGACCTCATAGCCTCACTACCCGAATAATGCAGTAGTAAGGACAACAGAGATTGATTTTCACCTTTAGCTTGCTCAATTATTTGTTTGTTTGTATAATGTACTTTATATCTTCTCTTCAAAATCCTTCCCTGGAACATTCTACAACATTCTACTGCTCTATCACGGTAGAAGTGCATGATTTCAAAAATTTCTAAAAAAGGATAAGAAACAAAGCATTCAGATGTATTGCAAAAACACATAAGCAACCTCAATACTAATTAACGAACTGAATACAAACCTTAGAAACTTTTTACCTGTATGGAAGTGAGCCTGTACTTGATAATTGACGTTGTGTCAATGATAGCAATTAGGGTCACTATGGTTACGTCCTGGCTAAAATCAAAATATCGCAACCATCCACATTCCTGGAACGATTGAATTTCATATTTCAATCGACTCTGACTCGCTAGGGCCGATTGCTTCGAATGGGTTTACTACCGTCAGTCCTTTTGATAGTGTTAAAATTAGAATTGGAACATTACCTCGTTGGAACTGAAGACGAATGTGTAAATCTCATCCGAGTAGTGAAATGAGCAGATGCCTGAATGTGAAATTCAGAAGTCACCAAAGAAACAGAGTCCTATGATGGAGCAGATTGCAAACGAGAAATACCCTTTTTCATTCCTTAGAATCCGATTCACCCTGTCTACCCGATGCACACTAATTCTGTACACTTGAATAAAGACATAAATCGGTGAAAGTTCCACTTTAAATACATAGCTCCCTTATGTATAGTCTAGTAAAAGTTTCGATCGGTTTTTTTCTTCACTTTGAAAAGTCTCATTTTCGTTGAAAGGGGATCTCAATTGGTAATATAGTCCCCATCATTGTCCCTACCGTATGTCCAGCAATCCGGCAGTTTCTGATACCTGAAGCTCAGAACGGCGGCGGCCGCGATTCGAAAAAACTGGAAATCTCAGTTTTGAGTTCCGAACTACCATCGAAATTTCTATTGCAAAGGTGATGCTTCAGAGCATGAAACAAATGGCACTCAGACGGAGCGAGACCTGGCGAATAGGGAGAATAGGGCATTACTTTCCACCCAAGTTCAGCAATTTTCTGACGAGACAGTTTTGCAACATACGGTCGTGCGCTGTCGTAAAGAAGGCAACATTTCGCCACTGCGGACGCTACCTTCGAATAATGTCGACCAAACTCTGCAGTGAGAAGCGTGAATCGGCGGTCACGGTGGAACCCTCATGAAGTTATCCAAAGTAGAGCACTCCCTAAGAATCCCATCGACGACGCAGTAAAACCCTCCTTGGACATAGTCCACTTCTCTGCTTGTATTGAAGGTGTTTCGCCACGAGGCAACCGTGGGTTGATATGCGATGACTCTTCTGGATGCACCACAGATGATCCGACATTCGTCGGTGAATTATACCCTTACGGTAATCCGTGATAGACAATAGCCCTTAGACAGCTTCGGACGACAGTTGAAGGTTGAAATCATATTTACGAAGTACTTACAAGGGAATGTTTATATATCCGCCTAGAAGTACAGGTAAGGGGTCGCTCTACCGAAGTCCTTCCGAGCGGTCCTACAAAAGAATCTACAAAGAGATGAAGAGTCGATCAAAACTTTTTACTCAACCTAATACTAGCGCATCGTGTCTGCAAGAGTATCTGGAGCACATGAATGCACGGTTCACGATTACATTGGTTTCCGAGTTTCCTCCGTGAGATGAACCGCCGAAATAATAGGATAGCGCAAGGGATTCTGTCTGGTCGAAAAGTGGTCTAGACAGGGTGTTTTAGGGTCCCCACCATGGCACACACCTCACAGGCAGAAAGCTTACTGTAGCCAAGCGAGGATATGCACATCGGGGCAACTCGTCCAAATCCCCCTACCTAGAAGAAGTATATAATAGCAGTCATAATTGTCTATGTTCAGAACTCACTTCCTCTACGAAGCAAGATCGGTGAAAGAATAGCTAGCATCCATATAATGACGATGATGATGGTAGTGTTGCGATTACTGAAACGATGCATGTAGTATATGGTTCCAGTACAAAAACCAACAAAGAACTTGAATATCTTCGGTATAAATGCGAAAAAGTTGCCTTTACTGCAGTATGGTGATAGTAGGTTCCCATTATGGCGTTTGGTTGTGCTCAGCCGGTAGGGAGGTCGGCCATGTCATAGTCACAGCAAAGCATAGAGTTCAGAGTACCCGAACTCATTCAGTAGGCTGTGACTCTCTCCTAAGAGCTGAATCCCCTTCTTTTGGTTCTTTACGCTCTGATCTATCGGCTTTTCGATCGCTTTTCAGTGGGGTCTTTCACTTTGGAATGATACGATAAGAATGAAATGAGCGATTGCAAAGCACGTGGGACCAGTAGATTCTGTAGGGATGCCCATCCCTTTTTCGATGACAATGAACCCACTACTTCTTAGAATTCAGTAGCATACCTGAAGTGAATATAATACTTTATTGGGAAATAGATGGCTGACATCCGGTTGATGGAGATGACCAGATGGGAAAAGATGCAGATATCATAACAGATCATTAGAAGGATACCAACATAACCAGAAGAATCTTTCATGAGTTGTATGTCTCTGAAAAGGAATGTGGACTAAATGAAATTCCAAAGTATAAATGGCCGAGCACAGCAATAACTTTCTGAATCATGGATTGGTGAGTGTTGCTGCCATGGTTGTGATTGATCCGAAATTTTCTACTCAAAAGCATATTGTACTCAACAACCCCACCCAGACTGGGTCAATCATAGTTTCAAGTCCTGGGACTGGCACCATGCTAACACCATTTTCATGATGACCTCTTTCCAGAGTACTAGCAGAAGCTGCCACAGAGTAAAGCACAGGTAAGCAGTAAATACATTGACTATCCAGATAGCTAACTCAACTCGTCCAAAATATGAATTATAACCGTATCACCAGCTACTCACTACCTTGCTTTCTTCGAGCTGGAAAAAAGAATTTCTCTATAGCTTTTGGACGTCCCCTCTGTCAATGATCACAGTTCTCGTTGAACTTGGGCAATTTCTTCACTTAGAAAGTCGTCTTTGTATAAACTGAGAAATGATGGGCCTCTGATTCGAAGCGCTTAACTCGTTACTATCAGCAAATAAAATCTTTTAGAACTAACTAGATAACTTATCAGATTAAACTGACCGTGATCCTTTATTTTAGATAATGCAGGTGGCTGTAAGTGTGAATAATTGGGAGTAATCCTAGATGTTTCTGTGAAAGGAACGTGGAACTTGAGGTGGAGGTAGTGTCATCATTGACCTGTGATCGCGCGGGTCACCCTCGTCCCCTTCCCCCAAGCAAGTTCATATTGATTCGAATACTTCCTCACAATGTTTCGTATTGAATTCCGTTTTCTACCTCTCCTAAAACTGTTCAGATGTTCCTAATTCACTTTTTTTTCATTATTTTCGATTCTACACGCCATAACTCTCCCAGTTCCTCCCCCTCGCCCCGTGCCAAAGATTTACATCCTAATTTTTGTTTATATTCTAGTTTTTTGTGAAGCCATATTTTAATTTGTTTTAAAGCCATCTGCTCGAGGGAACTAAGAACCTATCCGGCAATGCGGGCGCAAGTCGGTTGGGTCGTTGAATCTTTTTTCCTGCAAATTTCAATCGCCGTTTGATTGGGTTTTGACTAAAAAAATACTCACAAAAACACCATGGGCACATAATAGAAGGCGAATAGAGCGCATAGGAAAGTTTCTCCCGTAGCTTGACTAGCTGTCAGTCGTCCAAATGGATTGTTTAGTGTTGGTATGGCACGAGCAAACATCGCCACCAACGCATTGCATATGGCTCCAGGAAAGGCTACCTGGAAATTGAAATTAAGGCTTTTTATCGTGAGTCCTAAAGGTAATGATTATCTTCAATAAGTAGAGCAGCCGTAATCTGAGCTCAATTCAGTCGTCTTCTTTCGATTCGAGCATTTTATCGCTTTCCCATTACAGTACAACACAGCTTGACTAACTCCTCCAGTCAGCTTAATTCACCTATCTTGGACCTGCGTAGTGTTTATGTGCTACCCTCTATGGCGGGATTGTGAGTTGAACGATGAAAAACGCTAATGCCTACCATACTATCAAGATAGGTCCTGAAGAATATTTTCGTCAGCTCTTTAAGGAACAAGGCTCAGGGAACAGGTTGGATTTTTAAGGAAACAAGGTGTGGTTTGATATATTTTAAAAGGGAGATCACTTTATTGAGGTGAAAATCAGCTATTCGAGATCAATTCGTGTCGTTTCTGATTATCTTCACCTCTTTGAAAGGTTTAGCAAGATTGGTCTAATATTTTTTTATTTAAAAATTGGCGATCTTTGGCTGGTGTCCGCGATGATAGATTCATCCCGATGCGCCTCGTAGTTGGCATAACTTCAGCCCCCGGGACTCGAACTCGCACACATGCTTTACGTGCATCGTGTTCTTACACCTGCATTATCGAGACTGCGTTTGATTAATGTTGGCCGATCGACTCTATCCCACGCTGTCAATTCTACTGAAGTCGAACGGATTTTTCGTTCAAAATGGTCGGTTCTCCAGCTCTGCTTTGAGCCTTGATCTCCACCTTGTTTTCTTGAATGTCGCAACTACCAAAGAGGGGAAGGGCTCTTTTCCAAAACTGAGTGCTAAAGTACGGAAAGAAGAAAGATAGGCGGCTACGAGTGCCCATAATGTTGCCTGGGAACGTTTCTTAACAGAGAAATATAGCTTTGCAAACTGAGCCTCAGGAGGGAAGGAGAGATGGATGAGTCTGTTGGGTGTCCAATTCATATCTAATTCCGGCTTTTGCACAAAGAAATCTTTTCAACGCCTCGGTGCTCCTCTCCCACTATGGCTTGGGTGAAAACTATATTCTTTTGGCTAAGAACATTCTCTGAGCACAAGTTAGGTCGAAGTTTCGAGTCGAAGTTCTGCGCTCCAGCGCTCAGCGTTGAAAGAGAGCGGTACACCTCATCTCCCCTCCTCAACTACTATACATTTGCAATTGTCTTCCAAATTATAAGCGGTATGTGCCTTGAATGAATAACGGATTGTTGACTTGATGCTGACATAAACTACTACTAATTGTTGTAAATGATCGAAGTGACATTTACTCTCTCCAATTGTGCGAGTAATTAGAACAATTAAAATAGCCAGGGTGAGTAAAGATTTCTATAGCAAAATCAAAATATGCAGAAATAAACAACACAAAAGAGCAGATATTTACCGCAAATATAACTGCAGCCGCAATCTTACGGTCCCTAGCCGCTACCGATTCTTCTTCACTTGTGTCCGAATCGTTCATCCTGTATACGGTAAAGTACAGTAGGAACTCATCATCACAAAAGTACGGTTAGAGACAGTGGCGATAAGGCGTAGACGTTTACAACAGAAAATCTAGTGGGTTTGCTGTGAAAGAGCAGATACAGCAGAGGTGAAGCTAGCCGTTGTCACGTGCATAAAAAGTGTATCGATCCCCATTTATAATAGCAGAGTCTTCTCTTCTCTACAATGTAGTAATTAAAGCTGAATTAGAGGGCAAAAATTTGTGCTGAAATTGAATCGATCCTCCTTTCCTCTTCAATAATGAGCGTTGAGTGGTAAATACCAGTTCACTGCTACTAGTAGATCCTAGGTTTACTTTTAACAAGTACCCCTCAAACATCTGGAAAGTATCTGCCAAACTCCCACAATGTCCAGGCCTTCAGTAGTCTCTAGAATCTTCCACAGAACTACGTACTGTGAGTGGCTACTGAAGCAGTCAATCTTTGATGCTTGGAGCAAAGCGATCGAACCGACAGTAAAGAGCCCTGGACCATGGAATCCAGTATGCCAAGGAGGCTATTATATGTCCCGTTCAAACAAGCAGTAATCATAGACTACCAACCGCTACACGCTTATCGTTATAACCATTATTTTTTTTCATGTAAAATAAGTCATTTTTTCATTTTCTCTTATTGATTTTGTAGTTATTAGACAGTGGAGAAACCAAAAAGCATTAATGAATTAATAGAAATAGTAAAGATCGAAAACGGCATAGCTGAAAGCTGCATGTGGGAGCACTATGTTTCAAGTATTTTGTTTTTCCTCGTATGCTTTGTTTCTAGTTGCTTCTTGAAATCTACACATGTTCAAAATGTGGTTGTAAGCAAATAAACAAGTAAACAATTAATCGGGGTGAAGAATTTGCACTGAAAAAGTTTCCTGTCAGCTGCTAATTGCTTAAATGTGAAATTTCAGGATGGTCAGGACCATAATCGAGGTACAAGTGCTATAAATCAAAAAGGCTCTGATCAAGTGAAGGCGCTGGCAATCAATGCGATTTCGGGATCACCCGAGTTATCAGCATTCAGCAAGGCTCACAGTGAGATCAGGTGGGTACTTGCTTAATAGCCAAGGTCAGGGTTTACTTGGCGGGAGTAGTTCCATGGTGTGATCCCTGGATCTCGATTGTGGTAGCAGCGCTATTTGCCAGTTCTCCATCAGTATCTCATCAGAACTTTGTGACTATGTACTTCAGGAATTGCTGAGTGCAGAAAAAAACGAGACAAATTACATAGTTGTAGAAACATCTGTGTGGGCTTAGAGAGAAGCTGGAAATGGCTTTATGCAGAGCTGTGGCTAACACTGCAAATGTTTTTATTACTTGCTGTTTGCTAATTACCATGATTGTTACCTAATGAATAGGTTTCACCTGAAGCAGTTAGCAATACGGTGAAAACAGCGGAACCCGACATTCGTCATCTATGATACCTATTTACTAGGAAATACCCAAAAACCTTTGTGCCCAGATACAATCTAACCGCTAGGAACACCTGCAAAAACCTATTCATTAGGGAACAATAGCGGTGATTAGCCGCGGAAATATTAGCAGTAACCATATCCCATATGGGATCAATTTCAACCTGCGGAAGTGCCCTCTTTTTGGATTATCTCGCTGCTGGATACAGTAGTATTACTGGTATATAATATAGATAAGTAATTTCCTTGAGAGCAAAGAAAAATGTGATCAAGGTCCGCTGAGATGCAGGTTTGACGTGGAGATGTAGACGAACAGGGCCCTTTTGGGACTCTTCCCTCTTGAGTCACGCCATGCATTCAATTTCTATTTGATTGCAGGAATAATTGAGACGCATTCGCTTTCTGCTCAATGGCAAACTAGACCGGGCATATTTGAAGCCGATGCCTCCCATAAAATTACCTGCACTGATAGTAGTTGATCAAGTTCGAAGTAATAGTGAGGTAGCAGGTTTCGTGAGCCTGCACAACCAAATATGATGACTTTCTGTTAAGAGAAATTCCCCTCTGCTGTGACCTGCATAGAAGAGAAGGCGCTATTGGGAAATGGAGTAGAAATTGAAGAATGAAAAGGATGAAGTCCTGAGGTGCTAATCAATCCTGTCTGAGGAATGAGCCCCGCAATCGACTTTCATTCAGAATCGTAGTGACACACTGAATACATACGAGGCATATACAATGACTTGCGGTGGCCAGCCAATGCACAAGTCAGTTATCCTCTCAGACAAATCTGGTGCCAACAAAAGACCCGAGAGAAGGATGTAAGGCTTGGCTAAGGCAGATAATTGATCCTGGGTTCACCTTGCAGAATAGCACTGTGTAGAACGAAAATTCGAACAAGTAACACGAATCTACAGATCGAACTTTCAACTGACTGTGCCTCACACATTAGTGATTACTCTACTCGAGAAACAGTTTAAAATACCGTAATCGTTCGTGTCGGTTTTTGTATGCTAACGCTGATTGAGTCGTCATGATCTGTCCCTACAGTAGGAGCATGGGTGTCATTATTGATATGTGATCGCGCGGGTAACTCCCCACAACAACCAAAGCTCACCTTGCAATGGTGCTTTCTGTTATGACACTTTTTTTTT
>UZAF01017775.1:16044-35183 GCA_900617895.1 Haemonchus placei
CCTCCCTCCCCAACTACCCCAACTACAGTTTCTAAGTACTTGGTAAAGGTAAGGAATGTGACCCGGCGTAAGCCGGGAGACCCGACTGGTAAGGATGATAATTGCTACTAGATCACTTCCTCCTTCTGCATGATACGGAGCCTGCTACTTCAGTAGGTGGGTATGGTGTTACTGGATCGATAACGCGTTACAAAAAGCGTTAACAGCTGTTAAAGCTTGCTAAGGATTCCTAGCTTACTTGTTTTTATTCCCATAGCGATGGATACGTCTCAAGGTTTGCGACTCAATAAAGAGCACTGTCACGAGACCTGCTCAACCTTCGATAATGTGAGAATTCTGGTCGAAGATCTATGTACATGAAAATTATGAGGAATACGAATGTGGTCTCCTCTTGGCGATGTCATCATTAGACACCATATGTAGGTGTTATTCAAGTCTTTGGTTGACTAACCAGTGCTTTGTGGAAAAAAACATTGGTGCGCCAGTGGAGGAAACGAAGGGGAGTACAATATCAAATTAAGAATGAATGATTATTGTCGGATCAAAGGAATCCAGAACAGATCATTCAAACATGAGCGGTGAGCATCGGAACTCGTATCGGCGAAATCCCTTTTTTAAAGTCTGTGGTCAGCATTGAATCATTTCTCCGGAAAGAGGATTGGAGGGTCAGGGCTGCATTCGGGTTTCCATTAAAGGCACAGTTCACGATGAAAATGGTTCCTGAGATTTCCCAATAGGATGAATTTGAGGTTCACTCGTACAATTCCATATCTGGCGCTTTTGGATCGGCCTATTGAGGGAGTTATAAAGGTTCAAAGATTGTGTGTACCCTTGGACGAGTTTCACCTGCACTGAAGAGGCTACACCGATCATACCTCAATCCATGTAGGGGGTTCAAACAACTTGTCGTGACCCATAGCGACAGAGAAAGGCAGTTCTGCACAGTTCTGGCTTAACGTAAAGTAGTGCTTCCGATACAGTTGCCAGGCGTGTTGCTAAATCTTCTGTTACGACAGGAGGGCACAATCGAGCATTTATCGGACTCTCAAACCTCAAACTTGGGTAATTAAACCCTTGACATGAGAATTTCAGTACATAAGTGGATAGTACCAAACTGGAGACAAGTATCACGTGAGTAGGACGATCAGCCATAAAAAAATAGAAAACACTAGGAGAAAAACTCAGAATCGCTGCGCTCGCATACGCCGTTCTTTTATGTGCTACGTAAGCTGTGATCTCAGATCGCAGAACGCTCAGAACGTTAAGCTTCCCATCGCTGTTTCGAATTCTTCTAGATCTCGCACGTTGCGCCTTTTACAACAATTACAATAACAATTTCTGCTTGCAAAAGCGCTTATGCGATAGCCAGCTCTTTGCGCAATTGCAACAGCTGAAATCTTCTCCGAGTACCCCTTCCACGTTATTTCCATCATGGTAATCTCGTCCAACCCCTGATTTTCTGACTTTTGCTGATTTTCTGACTTTTGAACGACCATATTCCTTTCGAAATCGGCGAATGTTACTGCTTCCTTCACTACCGATGGACTTTTTTCAACCTATATGTACTTCCGCTTTTCGAATAAAAACGGGTATTTTAAAATTACGGTGGACTGTGCCTTTAGGAATGAGGGAGGCCTAAAGCCCTGCGATCCGACCGATTATTGATAATGCCATTCAAGCCTTTTCTTGATTCGCGAGTTGCTTAGACTTAGTAAACCGTAACTGCTCACGATTTTCGAAAGCACTATATGAGGCCAAGCGGCTTGTAGGAGATTAGATAAGGCGGAGTATGGTACGGTGATAGTTAAGGAGAGCTACTTTGCTCTAATCTACGAAAAGGTCGTGGATAGTAGAGGTGAAGCCAAAGGAGTAGAAGCAAGTTCAAGTTTTATCGTCGAACTTATGGACACGCGCTTTCTCAATGAGGCAAGGTTGCTTACAGTCTGAATATCTTCGGATATTCAGATGGAGGTTTAATGGCTTCGCTCTCATTGCAACTCGCCTTCAGCTCAAAAAGGATAGCACGCTGAGTACTTCACAACTGGTTGCTATTTTTGGTTATTGCTTCGAGCTTTCACTTTACCCAATTTCGCTTTTACGTGGAACAGTAAAGCAAATGAAACAATAAAGTAGCTCAATGTAATTACAAAATGCCAGCTGTAATAGAAATTTCAGAAAAGTCGAACATACGATTCTCATCTCTTCTTTGCAGGTGACCAGCTTCAAGAAATAAGAGGACTTGAATGAGAAGTTATGGGAGTGATAGTGGCATGGCTACAGCAACATTTTCTGTTCTATAAGATTAGCTCACAAGCAAATACCACCCATTTCGTTCTCCTCATGTTCAAAGAGAAGACTGATTGCACTTCCTAGTTTTGCTGTTCTATGTCGATTAATACTTCCTATACACTGCCAGATGTATCCATGTCTGTGAAGTTTGCCTGTGCTGTTGATATCCTGCACATTGGTCTCTCTGGAAGCTTGCATTCGAGTGACAGGAAAGTAATACGGGCGGTGATTCACCTCAACTTGAAATTTGGAAAGGACTTTTAGCAAGGGCTGCTTACTCTTCAAGGTCATAATGAGCGACCCAAGAACAGAGGACTAAGGTGGTGCTTTGTTCATTCAAGAAAAGACCTGTTTTAGAACTGACAACACGCCACCGACGCCTCTGTTTGTTGCGGCAGCAGAGGCGTCGGTGGGGTAGGTGTCCTCGTCAATACGCACTTGGCCATGAACATCGATTCGTACGAAAGCTTAGCAACCCGAATCGGATGTTTGCGATTGANTGCTTTGTTCATTCAAGCAAAGACCTGTTTTAGAACTGACAACACGCCACCGACGCCTCTGTTTGTTGCGGCAGCAGAGGCGTCGGTGGGGTAGGTGTCCTCGTCAATACGCACTTGGCCATGGACATCGATTCGTACGAGAGCTTAGCAACCCGAATCGGATGTTTGCGATTGAGAAGATATGGCTCAACCACAGCTCTAACCATCTTCGTTGCCTACGCACCAACATCGAGCTACGAAAAAGAGCAGTTGGAAGCGTTATATATGGACTTAGAGAGGCTCTACAGAGAAGACCACACTTTTTTCAGAGTCATCGTCGACACCAAGACTGGCCTCAGAAGAACGGCTGAACAGCTCCACTTCGGCACTCACGGAACGGCAAGGAATAAGCAGGGTGGAAGACTGTCCAAGTTCATCATATCGACCCGTAGTATTCATGTAACTGGCATTTCCGAAGGCACTTTCACTTGCGATGAGCATGGAACACCACCCAAGAAGAGAGGACTAAGGTGGTGCTTTGTTCATTCAAACCCACATCACCTGATACGCAATTCAGTATTGAAACAAATCGCATACTCACCAATCGAAGAATTTGCCTGCCTGACGTCGCGACGTTTCGAGGTTCATCATCCCCTGCGCGCTTGATTCTCTTTGCCAGTGCACGGAGATAGAGCTGCAAAGCTCTGGAAACGAAGACACATCGTTTGCGACCTTCACTACCTTGCCATTTCACGGGAAGATTCCGCTATCTACATAATTGTGAAAACAACAAGCTCATCAAACATCTTCACAATAGTGCTAGAAAAAAGTTTGCAAGCTACTGCAAGGCTTCTTTTTTCGAACACACTCGAGCTGAGAAGCCAGCATGAAATCGTGCGAGCTTCCGGCAATCATCAATTAAGTGCGAGCATTCGAGGCTATGCTAAGAAAAGAAAAAGAAAGATCTGGATGAGGGAAGAAAAACAGTTTCGCGAGAGCAGCCGAGGCTAAGTCTCAAGAATGTTCGTAAGAGCTCGAAAAAATCACAAAACAAGATGGTCTTCTTTAGCCGTTCTCCAGGAACAGTTCCATCCCGTTCGAAGGGGCAAGAAAAGTATTGTCGACGACCTCTGGTGGGTCCTCGTCGACATCCTTATCTCCCTGTCTGCCTACCCAGGCAGGGTGGATAGCCCGTCTCTTCAGTTTTGCCTCCTGCAATTCGACATGCGGTTTGACACTGTATTGTATCCACTCTGTTACAAGTCTCAATGAAGTATTGCGAGAGTACAGGATGCCGTCATGTGTGACACCACTCGATTCAAGGATGGCTTTCCATACCGTCAAACCAGTAGCGATGATTGAAGATTTAGGCATCATGGTGTCCCTTCTCAGTATATAAAGACGCTTGTTAGCTCTACGACAATTTTGCGACCGAAATGTCGCCATTCTACATACAAGAACACCAACGTGAAGGGAGCGGTTCAGCAGGGCGACTCGATCTCGCCCAAACATTTCAGTGCCGCTCCCGAGAAGACCATGCGTAATTTTAAATAGGAAATTTGGGAGTGAAGGTAGGCGGCTGCTACTTACATCACCTCTGCTTTGCAGACGACATCGTGGTAGTAATCCCAAAAATCGCGCAGGTGCTTCGAACACTGCGCGGATTCGGCAGTTCATGTCGGTGATGTCGGCTTGAGAGTGGACCTAACGGAGGCAATGGTATCCGCTCATCATGCTCTCGGGAACGAATATCTATGAATGCTCTATCCTGAATAGTTACGTGTATCTGGGTCGAGAAGTCAACACGATGAGCCGCACTGCTCCGGAGCTGAGAACAAGGGAAAGCACTGCCTGAGGAGCATTTGAAAACATTTAAGGAACAATCTAGGAGGCAAGGAACATACTGCTCCGCGATCATCTTTTCGAAGCTGCGGTCTTTCCTGCCTAGACATGAGCGTCAGAGACTTAGACTCTACGAAAGCAGAATGAGCATGCGGCGCGCGTGAAACGATCGATGATCGAAATTTGCCGATGCGCACAAGTGCAGAACGGAATTCAAAAATCCGAGTTCCGTAAACGAACGTAAATTGCGGATGCTGCTGCATACGCTGAGGAATAGAAGATCAGGTGGGCCGGACGCGCTCTTCAGTATTGTAATTAGCTGTGAACCGGGTTGGCAATTGACTGATTCTTTATGAGCGTCAATTAAATACGAGAACGGCCAAAGGAGCGATGGTCAAGCTTCTTTATTTATTTATTATTTATTATCGTTGCACGACCGGTGTCCAAGTACATGACCCTAGAAATAGAATAGAAAGAGGTTCTTCATTTCTAGAGAAATCGGAAGAATAAGAGCATATAAATCTCCCATAACAGTGCATGCTTGTAGCCAGAAGAAAAGGGAAAGATGTCAAATTAGTCAGAGCCGCAAAATGGGGAGGATCTCAATGACCGACCTAGTTGAGAGCCATGAAGATAACCAAGCCCGAGGCGCAACATGCGGGCGGGTGCAACTGCACCTCATTGACCTAAACACGGACCCATCACGCTGGCTCGGTAGTGCTCCACAGTAATCAACTAAGTGGAAACGACGTAGTCCCCTATGAAACACATGTTAGCGACTAGTATAAGCCGTTATTGACCAAGAAATGGCCGAAATAAGCAAACTAATTTAACTTAGCCGAATATGAAGCAATTAGTGCTTAGGCTAGGCATGCAACATAACAGTATGGCAAGATTTCATGCGCAAGATAAGCAGAGAACAAAAAAAGAAGAAGAACCTCTCTCTGACAAACTGGCGGTTAATCTCACCAATGTGGGCATTCGACCGTAGGTGTTAGTGGAAAGGGAAAAAAAANAAAAAAAACAGACCAACGCAAAAATACCAAGAAAAGTTAACATAATGCAACTCCGTGAGAAGGACTACTGGAAAAACATGTTAAATACACGAAGATTGATAACGACAACAAAGGATGCAACATTAAAAGTCAGCAATCCCAAGCAACTTCATAAAATCAAGTTTCAGCAGTGCTTGTTTGAATGATGAGACCCTATCGTTCATAAGAATATTCAAGGGCAATTTATTCAGCCAGACTGATGTCCTGCAGAAGAACGATTTTCTGTAAATGTCATTAAAGTATCGACCGCGATACAGAGATCTGGAAACATATATGTTTAAGCACGGTATTCTAAGAGATGAAGATTTGAGTCGCCAGAATTTGGAAGGAGTAAGACGAGACTTACCTCTGAGTATTCTGAAAGCTTAGACTAAATCAGCGAAAGTCTGCCTATACAAGAGGCTCCTCAATCAATCTCTCTAAGCCGTATCCTGTAAGGCGGCAAGGGCCTAGGATAGCCTGGATCTGGAAATACTCGATAATAAACTAGCCTTGTGAAAATAATTTGCACTTTCTCGATGAAGTCAATAAACTTTTTAGATTGGGGGTTCCAGACCTGACTGGAGTATTCAAGAATGGGAAGAACGTAAGCCTTGTATAGCCTAATTAGGATTGTAAGGTCAGACGACTTAACAATCCTAAACAAGCTGTACAGGCACCGAAAAGCTTCGGATACTATACCTTTAATGTGAGTTTCCCATTTTTCGAGCTGGATATGGTTACACCAAGATCACGAGCCTGATTAACGATCAGGCACTCTCTTTCCCAAAGTAAGTACACAAATTTTTGCAAGGTTGAGCTTAAGACCCCATTCTCGAGCCCATAAAGACATACGGAGCAGAACATCGCTTATCAGGGCTCCCACACTATCTGATTGGTCACAACCAAAACTATTAAAGGCCTTGATATCGTCTGCAAAAGCGTACACCTTGATGTCGTGGCCCAGTGCAAGCATCGAAGGAAGATCCATTGTATATATTAGAAACAACAACGGGGATAGAACACTTCCCTGGGGTACTCCCGAGAGGCAGTCCTTCCTCTCTGAAAGGCTGCCATGCACATTCACGACGAAGCCACGGTTAGTAAGGTAGGACTCAAGCCAGCTATATAGACCACCTCTAATCCCGAGGCTTTGTAGTTTTTTTTAAGAGCCTCCCGGTTCACAGTGTCAAACGCCTTACTGAGATCAAAATAAATGATCCCTACGTTTTTCGAAAGGTTAAGTGCTTCCATCCATAAGTGGGTGCATTCAAGAAGCTGCAGTGCCGTAGATGAGTTCTTGATGAACCCAAACTGTTCGCGCGGAATGAGGTCATGTTTCTCAAGCCAATTTAATAAGCCTGCTTTCAGAATTCTCTCCATAACTTTGCAAGGGGTCGGTGTAATACTGATGGGTCTGAACTCACCAGGTTTTGAAGCAGANAGAAGCTTTTTGGGTATCGCTGTGACTATAGATTGTTTCCACAGGGTAGGCACCTCTCTCGTCATGAGAGATATATTGAAAATATGGCACAAGGGAGCAGCGAGTTTCCTTGCAAAGGTTTTGTAGAAGATGGCCGGAATTCCTTCAACGAGGAAGAACTTTTTATTTTACGTAAGTGTTTGTCAACAAGGTAGGGGTCGATAATTGGTAGGGGGCACTCACCATCGACACGAGAAGGAATGTTATCGGCTGAAGTGTCACAGGGCGAAAAAACGGTGGCAAAGTAGTCAGCCAAAACGTTGGCTTTGTCACAGTCAGTGGATATAGCACGGCCATCAGAATCAGCTAAGCGGAAAAGCTTACTTTTTGCCTAAGCGCTTAATAACATACGAATATAAATTTTTCATATTACGGCAACCGGAAAGCCTCTTTTCTTTGGAGGCAAGATAACGTTTAAGATGAAGCGCAAAATCTTTGCTGACTCGATTATACTCGACAGAGGATAGAGGGTCCTCGAGGTGATCGAACAACCGTTTTGTCTAAACAGATTTTTTATGTGCTGCGGATACCTCTCAAAAGCGTGCACCATTCTTCTCACAGGAACAAAGCGATTAATTAGCGAATGAACAACAGTGAGAAATCGATCATAAACATCATCTATGGACACAAACTTATTGAATATGCCAAGCCAATTTACTCTATCAAGTTCAGAATTGATCGCGTCCTTATTTAATCTAGAGAAGTCTTTAAGCGCGGGCAGATTCTGATTCTGAAATGGCGCGTCCACAAGGAAGGTCACAATGTTATGATCAGACGTACCCAAAGGAAGTCCAATCACAAAATCGGATCCTGTATCAGGGAGAGTGAGCACAAGATCTAAGATGGACTGACCACACGTAGGCTCTTTGATATGTTGTACAAGTCCAAGATGAGTGAAAAGCGCGGTAAAACGGCTAGATCTGCTTTGTCTTGGAGAGGGTGCCTGAGCAATTGACCAATCGATATCTAGTTTAAAATCACCAAGTAGAACAATATTCCACGTCACAGAACACAGATCGGATAGGAGGTCACAGAGCTCGACATCCTCAGCAAGACTGTGACTAGGAGGGCGATATACGAGTACAAAGCGAGTATAGCAAAGACTACTATTCAAAACGTCAATACAAAGAACATCCGCTGAAAGTTTAGGATTATCAAATTTTACCAGCTTGAAATCAGTCTGACTTTGGAGTAAAATACATACTCCACCCCCTCTCCTCCCTCGTCTGTCTTTTCTCACAATTAAGTAAGGTAACCCCGAGGTGATTTCACTATCATCGATTTTAGAGCTAAGCCACGTTTCGGTCACAAATGCGCCCATGGGTTTGTGGGTAGAAAGGAGATGATGGAATTCGGAAAGTTTTTTGACTAGGCTGCGTGAATTTAACAAAAGACAAAAAAAAACGCGGGGGGTCGTGCTTATGCTTGTTCCTCAGTTTTTTGAGTCTCAGTCTTCACGAGAGGACTGAACTGAAGGGATGGCATGCCTCATTTTTTGGAGCCAGAACAATCCAACATACTCGCCGGCTCGCCCTAGACACGAATGTAGACATTAAGCACTCACTCGAGGAAATCGATGATAAACGGGGCGGCTGATGATACAGGTGACTTACGAACATTGTTGGTGCTATCTATGTGTGATGATGAAAATTCTGATTTGCAAAATCGAATGGTTTTTTTGGAAGTCTTGTCGGGACCCTCCGACAACTCTGAATAATCATAGAAGCTTCTACTTTTATGTGTCCTTGAAAGTACTTATCACGACGAAATCCTGTCAATAGCCAATGTAAGCGCGCTCCCCATTCAAGAAGAGAGCTACTTATCCACTCTTATTAATGCCCTCGGAATGCTGTAAGAATAGCATCGCTCATCCTACTGATCTGACACATAAAACATAGCGCTAATCATTTGTCATGAAATAACCATTGATAACGCGGCGACGTTCGCTGACCCTTTTTTTGTTTGTTTATGCGGTCTGCGGTCAAGGCGATGACCTTTTACATGCAACAGCAATCGAAACCTTTCTCAACAACATTGATTCGGTGACTCCACTAGAATAACTGGTTCTGTAGCGATTGCAGACCTACTGGAGTGTCAATATGACCGAATTTCCGAAAAACTTCATCTGGGCCATAGCAACTGCGAGCTATCAAGTCGAAGGAGCCAACGACGAAGACGGTAAATTCTCTTTCTCGCTCAATAATTCGGAACGTTGGCTCACACACAGAAATGGCTGCAAAACTTTTCTTGTCAACTTTTCCTTTTACACTTCTTTCCTTGATCGACTTGAACATTAATTTATTAACCACTCTTGATTCTTATTCACATATGATTGCACCCCTAGTAAACATGAATTACAATGAATGAAATTAATTACAATTAATTACAATTACAATTAATGAAATCGAGAATTACATAGAATACAGCTTTCTTGAAGGTCGAGGATTGTCTATATGGGATGTGATTCGTCGTCAACCAGGACGGATCGCAGATGATTCACCCCCTGAGCTCAGCTGTGAACATTATCATCATTACAAGGAAGACGTGCAATTGATCAAAGATCTTCAGGTTCATTTTTACCCAGTCATTAGTGCAATTTACTATTGCTAAAAGCTTGTTGGCTAAAAGCTCTAAGGATCATGCATCTGTACTGCTTCCTAGCAAGTACACACAACACTTGGCGTCTTTTCACACCTCGTTTCGCCCCTAAACTTATTTTACCATTTTGAACAATCGTGTCGCACTCCAAGATACGCTATGACGCTCATATTTCTAGAGAAGGTTTTATTTCAGATGCGCTTACATACTTTCTATTGATTTTTTTTGAGTTTTCTGCTTGTAATAATCAACAAATCTACCCAAATCAACACCTCCTAATTACCTTGGTTCTTCTTCACAAAGTTGTTAACTTTCTCATCTGACAACTTAGATTGCCCCAACTCAAAAACATGAGATATGTATCGAAAAAATGTGCTGATAGATTGCTCCAACGCAAAAACATGAGATATGTATCGAAAAAATGTGCTGATTTTTTCATCGTGTTGGAATTCCAAAAAATCTCACCCCTCTTGGCTAGCAGTCTACACAATTTTTTCCCTGCTGACCTGCTGAAATTACCCCAATGCCAAATGACGGTTACATCTAGCAGCAAGAATGCTTTCTAAATTTTCAGTAACCATAGGCAACATCTACAATTATAACCCTTATTCCCTGAAATGGCAGCGAACAATAAAAGTTCTGTGAACTCTTGATTGTCAATACGGCAACTATTGGAAAGAAAAACTTCCCTGCCAACAATCAGATGAGCTTGACATCTGAAGCAACGTAATGCCCGGCAAAGGAGTGGAATAATACCTGATGTCTGTGTCACGGCAGTATACAAACCTAGCACTCCTTCAGCGCCGTTCGACTGACTAAGCGAGAAAACACGCTGACGATTCTTGTGATAGTGGCGATAGCTGGCGCACTCAAGATAACGCGACTGGTTTAATGATCGGTTTCTTACGTTCTGAGCCATGAAAATCAATAGTACATCGACCACCTTTTGGCAATAAATCATTGAATACTTAATTGTGTGAATTGAACAAGAGTTAGAGACGATCTTATAACGTTTGTGGAGTTCGAAGAGATGAAATGATAGTTAAAGGCACAGTCCACGATAATTTTGAGGCACCCTTCTTGGGTTGAAAAGCGGAGGTGTTGATGTAGAGGAGTACATAGGTGGCGAAGAAAGAGAAAGAACCTGCCTACTTGAAGCTTTTTGAAAGTAGTGGAAGTGGAGATCGTACGAGGTCACCGCGTCGGAAATGGCATGTAAGGGGTTTTGGACGAGATTGAACTCGCTCCCATCGTGCACAGTGCTGACTAAATCAAACTGTGACTGTCCGAAATTGCCTTTCACTGTCGCTATGGTTCATGATAAGTTGTTTGAACTTCCAACATTGGTTACCTCGTGAATGGTGCAGCCTCTACATAGCCGTTGAAACTCGTCCACCAGGGGTGTGACATACAACCTCTGGTTCCTTATTGTGCCCTATCCAAGACATTTTTTGCCCTTATAACGACAGGTATGGTATAATGGGGAGCCTCGAATTCATGCTATAGAGAAATCTCAGAAACCATTTTTATCGTGAACTGTGCCTTCGAAGAGTATTGGTGCTGTATAGAGAATTACTCCTTGGTCTCGTTGTGCTATAATCTTTTCAGGTAACTCACTATAGACTGTCAATATGTTGGTCGCGAATCCTTCCAAAAGGGGACCTCTCTGTCGTGAACGAAAAAGGAATCACTTTTTACCGCAGCTTATTAGAAGAACTCACAAAAAATGGCATCTCTCCAATAGTTAGTTCCCAGTTACTTCTTGTTTGTAAATTCTTCATTGAAAAATCTACATTTGTGGCACAAGGTAAGTAAATGAGTGGATGATTTCCTATTCACGTGCTGATGAGAATTTTAATGATTGTAACAAATGAACAATCGATAGCAAAAATTCAAGGTAGGCCGGATGGTCCCCCTCCAATCACTTAGCAAGTGATCTCAATGGGTTTATCAAAACAGTTCGATGTTTTTGGTTCTCGTAGGGTGATGCCGTTCGCGACACCGAGACGCCCCACTGTCTTTCCTCTTCCTCACCGCAGTTGCATACCTAAAATTCTTGTCATACCAGACTCCAATTTCTATTTTTTGCTTTTAATCGAACCCGTCCACTGTCACGATGATAAGATGTATTGAAGGCTGAACTAGGTCTGAATTGAACTGGATAGTTCGGCTCCCAATTATTTTGCTACTGATTTGAATTTCTTTCTCTATCGATGATGTTGCGAACCGCTTTTTTTCGTAGTTTGTAACGTTTTTGAAAAAAAAAAGAATTTCGAACAATTCGGCAAGGAAACATTTCCACTAAGCTTACACTTGTGCTCACACAAAAATTATCATATCCACTACCTTCAAAACATGATTCATGAGAAATTTTTCCAAAGGATTCGGGTTTAGGTCACTCTGTTTCATGCCGACTATCCGTACTGTCTTTATGAGAGAGGTGGTTGGCTAAACGATGAATGTCTTCTTTGGTTTCATGACTTCTGTCGTCTTTGTTTTCAGCGCTTTGGAGATTTGGTGAGACTTCATTTTATATTTTAGAAAAGCATAAACATAAGGGAAAAATACTAGTTGCGGTACTCAGTTCTTACAGTGACTTTAAAGATGAAATAATTTTCTGGTATAAAGTAGTAAGTCTTTGTATGCGATATTCAAGTTCGATTTGCAATTCAGTAATGTATACTTTAGAGTCATTTATTACGCTTTCGTTAGTTTTTTTGCAGTGGAAAGTAATGAAGATAAGGTGAAAATATAAGCGCTTAGCAAGCACGTCTTGTCCTTTGAACAGCCTTGTTGGTAGTAGTAAACTATGAAAAAAGGAGGATCCATTGCAAAGCTGACGCTATACCGACTGATGAAATACCTATACGAGGGGATTGGTCGGTTTTCCATAGGCCCCATGGCGTCTTTATCACTAAAATATTTCTAAGCCAAGTAAACACATAAGAAACTTTGGGTCTGAGTCGTTGAATTGGTTGAATCACTTCAGAACGCTGTGGAAGTTGTCAAAACACGGAGCCCAGCCTGAAGTATTAGGGTGGGAGAAAAGTATCTGTCAGGAAATCCGTCTTGGTCCAGATTTCCCCTAGTTTCTTCCGTTATTTTTCATACTTGTAGGGCGCTACCCTGGCACAACAGCCGCTTCCTTGCTCATTCAATCACATAATGAGCAAACTGTCCACCCCTATTTGACATGTCTCCTTCATGAGTTCGAGTCGGGCCAAACGGCTGCCGGTACTTATCGGAGCCTTGTTAATCATTTGGCTCTGAAGCCCCTTCTAAAAGCTGTTTGTTGCCGCCTGGTTTCAACGCCTCAGAGCAGGAAACAAATAACGTGAACTTTGGTCTCCCTTTGGTCCACCTACTAAGATGTCGCTTAATGAAGAAATAAGCGGATCAACATTCATATGAAGGGGTACGAAATGTTGCTGCCACCCTCAACTGTTCACTAGTCACCTTGGATAGTGGTGTAATTGGAAGACCTCCCGGATTTTTGAAAAGCTCGGCAGTGGCTACCATATGACAGCAATTGCCAGGAATGCTCGGATATTTCACCCAAAGTACAGCCCGACCCTGACTTCGAACGATTACACTTTTCTAATCGCTTCAGCATTATCTCAAACAGAACGCACACCCTCATATTCGAGCTCTCTTAACCTATATTAGTTCTATGCGAAAGGATCGGTGGCTCCGTAAGATGTTGGCGGAAGGTAGTTGATGTTTATTGGAAATGCTTTCCTGAATTACAAAATGTGATTAAAAATTTTGCCATTTTTCCGCTTTTACTTTCCGCACACCTAATAGCCTTCGTTTTTGAAGGAGTACAGCACGAACTCCATTCAGGAAAAAAGACACTTGATGAGTAGATGAACGTGGAGCATAGGTCCACGGAGCCCTTACTGTGTTGGAATATTTTACCTTCCCCATTCAACAGTCTCATGTCAATTTTGAATTTCCTTTTCGAGGTCATGAGCTCTATTACTGTCGACGCGTTAATTTCAACGTTCAATACTCTTTCTTCATTTATCAATGAACCTTCCGATTAATATAGAAATCTTCCGGAGAGAATCTGACGAATACACTAAATGTGTTGTTCTAGGTCAAACACTGGATTACATTCAACGAACTTTCCGCGCATGCTTGGTGGGGAATAACAAAAATCGAAGGACAACTTCATCACTCACCCGATACCGTCGAGTTTTCTATGCCAACAAGGAAAATCCCTTACGCTGCAACCCATAATATGCTTCTTGCACATGCCAAGGTCTACAGAATGTATGCTCAAGAGTTCAAGGAAACTCAGCAAGGTATGTTTCATCAACCGGATGGTATCTTTGCAGCCCTAGAATGGAAGACCTAGCATTGACAACATCCTGGTACACATTCTAGGTCAGTTGGGAATCACTGTTGGTGGTCGATGGTGTAAGACATTCTCCACTGATATTGACGACATTGAGGCGGTTTCGAGGGCTCTCGATTGGAAATTCAACTGGACAGTGAATCCGATTTTTGGAAACAATGGCGACTATCCAGACTCCATGAAATCTTACATTAAAACTTTGGAGGAGAAAGAAGGACTCGAGCTTTTACCCAGATTCACGAAGGAGCAAATGAATGAGATCAAAGGTATGTTCACAGGCGTACAACCTCATCCAGGTAAAGAAATCAGTGCCACACTGCGGGACACTCGTTTACCCCTGACAATGGCTGACAGTAAGCGTCTGTCCCACCCAGAACCACAACTATTACTGCAGGCGTGAGACAGTTTCTTTTTGTCACGACAAAGTAGTCAATTCAAGGATCAGCTGATTTTCTTGGTTTGAACTATTATTTGACGGAGGAAATCTGCAAGGGAGAAGGACGCTTTCAAATGGAAAAAGATGCAGGTTTTGACTACTTAGAAGGCTCATGGGAAAAGTGAGTTTTGGAAGTCATAAGCGCTCAATAAACATTTATTTCATTATTTCATACTTTTTCTTTATATCCACAATTCAAGGATCGCTGGCGAACAAATGTGGCTTCGTTATGCACCTGAAGGGTTGCTAGAGCTTCTCGAATACATTCAGAGAAAATACGCGGTTCCGGTTCTGATCACGGAAAACGGTTGTTCGGACATTATAGGAAAAGAAGTGGCACATTTTCTCCATTTCTATATCGAATAGTTTTCTATATTCCTCTTTTCCAGAGTGAAAGCATCGAACCATTGAATGACGACCATCGCATTCGTTATATTGAAGGACACATTGAAGCAGTGAAAAACGGTAAACTATTTTCTGTTCTCAGCAGAACAACCGGAATCGATCAACAAATTTGTTAGCCATCAATGGTCAGCAAGTAGTATTTGGGCTTGGGCGGAACAGGGCGGACGGTTCGAGAAAAGAAAATCAATGTGTATTAGCGTTTTCTTTCCTTTTTCTTTGTGACTAATATAGAATCACTTCTCATTTTTAATATAATCCTACTACTATGTGCTGAGTGTGTCTGTTGGTTTCTGTTGGTGTGCGTGTCTGTGAATGTGTTTGACCGGAAATTCATAGCCCCTGTTTCCTGAGTTCGAAGAGTTCAAATTTGGAAGGGGTACAGGCAGCAGGATGATATGTAGCGCGATTCATATGACATTAGGCTGATACCAAGCACAGAAGCCTCTTGCTGTCGTTTCTCCTTCTGATCCCTTCTCTTGTTCTTCACAACGGTAGTTTCAGTTGGCTCAGGAAAAAGTACCTCCGGTCGTCGCGTACGCTGTGAATAGTGTTGGTTGATGTTGCTGAACTACTATGAGAGGTCATTTAGCTTTGGGTTCCTGGCGCAGATGTTTCTCTTTACGACAACGGTGTCGAATGCTGTCAATTAGCTTTATGATGATCCGTGTATGTCATGTTGGAATCAAAATTTTCATCATAACGAACGGAGGTGGTGTAGGTGAACGTGGCCTATTCCACTTACTGTTCGGAGTAAAATCCTGGATCGACCTGGTCAGGGAAGTCTTACACCCGTGGGGGTCCGGTAATTGGTACCAGCCTCTTCCGGAAGGACGAGAGACTGGTTTGTTTATCAGCAGATCAGCGAAATTCATTGTGTAGACACATGCGCATTAATACGCCACTGCTATTCTATTCTGAACCCGAGTGTGGGGGCGCATCCCATCTCGTGCCTTCTTTCAATTTGTCGAGGATATCCTCAACGGAACATTTCTCCTCTTACGCGCATTGATACTAAGCGTCCAGCGTACTTAAATAGTGGAAAGGGAAGTCTTGGGGGATATTACATGCTCTGGTTATAATCTAGGAGCAGCACTGAACCGATTGAGAACACAGTGCGAAATCAATGTCTTCAGAATTTCTCCCGGCAGGTTAGTACAACAGCCCAAAAAATGCAAGGAAATGACCGCCTACGTTCTGAGAACCCCTCTTAGTAGCCTCACATGATCGGCATTTTATGGGCTGAACTTTGATCCTGGACGCTACTCGAGCACGTTCTTATACTCTCTTCAGACGCTCCACGCACCGCGCTATTTATCCCTTACACTACCGCCACCTCTCTCGCTTTCGCATTCTCAGTGGCTCTCAAGTCATAACCTATTTCATTCATTGGGTCAGTTGAGTTTGCAGGATGTACATGAACGCGGTAAATTCAAGCATCTAATTTACAGGGTGCCCTTGTAGACACCATCGTACACACGATTCCCCCGGCAGTCAATTCGAAAGTTTTGAATATTGTAGAGTCCATTATTTTTGGGTTCCGTTCCGTAGTAAGGTTGAGCTTTCTCTCGATTTTTTAAAAGCTTCTCAACGCGGGTGTCGGCTTTTCCGTCACAGTTTTTTTTGTAGACACGGTTCACGATAAAATGCTTACTGAGTTCATCCCTCAGGAATACTCAGTGGCCCCCAAGGGTGGTAGAAGGGTCCCTCCCACAATCTCGACGGGTAGGGCATAAAGGAAGCCCTGTCGCTGTTTTGAGTCGCTTTCACGCCTCTCGATCGATGTCACGTCAGACGACTGTCGAGGCAACACAGATTGCAAATATTCGTACTAGGACCCACACACAATCAGCTGATCGCCGAGTGATGAAACGATGTTTTTCTCCCATTCTTTTTCCTTTATTATTCTTTTTGCTGCCGCGATCCCTTTTTTAATTTCCTACCCCAAGAGACTGAAAAAGATGAGCTATTTTTGCTGTAACTAGGGGTTTTTTTTTGTTTTTGCTTATGGGTTGCGTGAATAAATTTTTACTTACTGTAGTCAGTTATTTGCACCAGGACCCACACGTATGCAATGACGCACTGTGCCTAGCTCGTCCAAATGCCCACTCTTATTCATTTTTCTGGTCTCAATCTCGTCCAGCCCCTTTTTAACGACTTTTCGAAGCCTTTTTTACTACGAAATACCGATCCACGCAGTTCCTTCGCCTCCATCGCACCATTTTCCATCTTATTTTTCATTCTTCGTCGTAATCTGGGTTACCCAAAATTATCGTGAACTGTGACCTTAAGTAATTACAATAAAAGTTTCAGCTCTAGCTAGAGGGTGCAATGTGATTGGATACACGGTCTGGTCGTTGATGGACAATTTCGAGTGGCACGATGGGTTTGCAGTGAGATTCGGCTTGTATCGGTAGCTTTTCCATTTTCATTATTACTTTAGCATTTTATTCTGCGAGTTTTTTTCAGGGTTGATTACGACTCTACGGACAAAAAACGAACAATAAAAAGGAGCGGCCGATATTTGAGGGAGTTCCTCGGAAGAGTTAGGAATGCTGTGGCATAGATTGAATAAAACGGTGCATTGCTGATTTGTTTATTTTTATGTTTTTCGAACTACATAAGACTTGAGGTGAAGTATAGGTTGGCGAGGAATGGACAAAACATCGTCCTCACACGAGACCCCAAGCCTTACTTGAACTATCTGGGCACTGTGCTCTTATCCCTTATACTGCCGAAACCCCGCTTACCCTCGCCCTTTCGATGGATCTGTGCTCTCATTTTCTTGAATCTTCGATCGATGTGTTCTTACATAGGAGCCTCGTGACAGAGTAAGCTCGCCGTCACTAAAGGCTGAACTCTTAATGTTCGGAATTTATTTGATAATGAGCAACCGTTCCAGAGCAAGTTGTGCCTAGTAACTCAGTAAGATTCCTAACACCCAAAAGATATCGTCTGCCGCGTCTGTAGCTGCCGAGCGACTGGAAGAGGAAGGAATATCTGTAAACAGGATGTCAAAGTGAGAGAGCTGCAGACGTTATGAAATGTTATGGAGCTGTATCTACTCCCTTCGTGAAAAAAGGTGTCCTCACCTTCAATTGTGATGTATCTCATACATCCTGTATCGCCTGTCGTCCCGTTGCTCGTCGATTTCCTCGAGCGGGCATCAGTAACGTCTCCATTTGTACATCACGAGCTAGAGTGGTCCAGTGCATCGTCCTCGCTTCAGCAATGCGAGGCCCAGCATTATTTTCATTCAGAGCTGTCGTGAAGAGGTCTGACCATCTCTTGGCAGCCGGCCATCCTGGTGCTCGCTTGACATCTCGAGTGACCCGGTCCGTAACCGCCCCGGTCCAACGGTATTCACTGTGTCGCGTAACGTGTTCTGCCCATCTGATCTTCGATTTTTTTTGACGTAATCAACGGCATCCCTGATTTTCGTTCGATGCGCAGTTTGGAGCTCCAGATTTCCTATAGGAGAATTCCAAGCATCATGGTCCTTTCCAAAGCGCGTTGAATAATGCTGACAGCACGTTCTTCCTGCTTTCGTGGAATCCAAGTCTTTGAGGCGTACGTCATAGCAGAAAGGACAGGTCAAAAAGGTTAGCGCGGAGCCGGATGTTCTTTGTCTTTTTCTCTACTTTCTCAGTACACTTGAACGCTCTCACGCGGTGCGTTTTATTCTGCACAACTCGTTCATCATGTTCACTTTCCGACCTAAATACTAGAGCATTCACATCCTTTCCGTTCAGCGTAAACGGAGCACCAGGAACCATTCCGTTTCTCATGAACATCGCATTCGTTAGGTTCAGATGTAGGCCAGCCTTTCCACAAGCACTGTCAAACTTGGCCAGCATTCGTTCACCTGCTCCATATTCGGTGTTGTAAGCACGATGTCATCTGCAAAGCGGAGATGATGTAATTAGCGGCCGTCGATCTTGCTTTCCCCTCCAACATGGCGCATGACGTTCTCGGCACTGAAAAGTTTGGGCGGAATGGTATCGCCCTTGGTACCTCTCTCTTCACGTTGATGATAAGTTCTTTATATTAGGTTGGAAGGAAAGTCCTGCGACAAAAAATTTGGAGCGTCAACAATTTGTATCAACAGTGTGGACACGGTAGCAAGAGTGATAAACTTGTAGGACATTCCTCAGGCAATCAACACATGAGTGAATAAGGGCACGCGTGTGGGCAATAGCAGCATTGCGGTTAATAA
>UZAF01017776.1:0-13791 GCA_900617895.1 Haemonchus placei
CCCCCCCCCCCCCGCCTCTTCTCCGCTGTAGAACGAACTCCTCCGCGTTCAGAGATCTGCAATATGTCAGAAAAAATGTTTAAACCCTACTTGCAAGCTTTGCCATCACCAATCCACTTTGCCATGCATTTTACCTCGTCCCGAAAATCGTATAGTTAATGGAATGTGGCCCTAGACAAACGAGCCGAATGATCTGGAGGTGACATAGTCAATGCCGTACCCCGAAATTCTTTTTCCGATAGAAATCTTATATTGATCACCAGATTCCGATGAAGTGCAAACCGGAAAAAGGTGAAGGATCTTGGGTCCTGTCGAATTTCTCCCGTCCTTTCTCTCCTACGGATACATACCTTATTCGATTGTAATAGTGGTGTTTTGAACTTTATGTCTAGAACTTATTTTATTCATAGCTCTTCAAATAGTTTTGAGCTCAGAACTTGACAGGGTCTTTATCAATGAGGCACTGTACAGTTTATGAACATTCCGGTAATTATGGCACAACTGTTAATTATTTTGTTGCTGCCCCTTCGCCCACACCGTCTTTCCTTCCTGTCCTTCCCATCTTTCCTTCCTTGCCCCTCCTACTCGAACCTCACTCAATCATCTCCTCGGAGTTGTTATTCTTGTTGAAATCCTTGAGATCGTAATCTCGTCGATAAACTTCCCTAATTTAGAAAACGTGACATCATTTAGTCTGTCATGAGGTGTTTCCAGATAACACCTTGTTGACGATTTTTGACGTCTACGTAGTTGACGATGTAAACTGAGAACTATAGAGCTTGTTCTGGGCTCAATAGGGACCGCCTGAATCATCCAGAGGTAGAACCGGCTTCACCTGACAAGCAGACCTTGTTGACTGCTCGTGATGATTACGTAGTTGGCCTAATGATCCCAGAACTTTTGCGTTTGTTCTCGACTTAATCGGGACCGCCTAGCTCACCTAAAGGCAAAACCGGCCTCAGTTGACAAGCGATGCAAAGCAAACTTCCGCCTGCTCCTAAGCTGTCAACGCTCTCTTTCGGTTCTTCTTCGCTATTCATTTTTTGCTTGTTTGATCGTTAATTAAGGCAAAAGCAGGAGATTTGAGAGGGTACCTCAACTATCTCTTTAGAAGGCCTATTTACTGATTGGCTCATAACTCTGCGCTTAAATGACCCCCATAGTCCTAACAGTTCAACCTAAGTGCTCCTTTATGCCTTTATGTTCAAGTACATACCTTGAAGAGTGTAGGGAACGAAGTGAAATGATAACGAATTACTACATACCTCAATTCTGGGAAAAAAACTCGTTCGATCCTGACATTCTACCCACCCTTTTTCAGGGCTGTCAGGGAAGTCGAAGAAGACTGCATTATGGAAAGGAGGGGACGAGAGGATGTGCTTCTGTTCTTTTTCGATGAAACCCTTCTGCGCTTCCGACTGGAAGCTGAATTCATGGCGTACCCTAATGGATTTGTCGAACTTCGAAAACACATTTTGAACAGAGCGTAAGGTGAACTGAGTTAGGCATCAACCCGGAATCGGACCAGGTCCAATATGATATCAGCAAACGCTTTGAACTTTCCTTTTTTAGACCACTACTCATCATTTGCAAGCGAGAATGCAAATGTCCTTTCACAGTACTTTATTCTCACTTGACGGACGACGCAAGTGAAGAGTTGAAGTGAGAACTACTTATCCATGAAGAGCAAATGCAAATGATGAGTAGTGGTCTTATCCAGAGCCAGAGAGTCCGTGAAATCAAGATCTTAGTAGACATTTGAATTTTCAGTGTGTATAAAATGAACTAGTAGAATGGGGCGTTCGGACGAGTTCTCGCCTACTGATATCATATCACGTCCCAAGATGAGCTGCTGCTTCTGTTGGCGCTACATTCTTTCAATGGCCGTGAAATCGTTCTTATCATACCTTGCGAAAAGGTGGGCCCTACATCAGAAGGCAGCCAACGCCCAATTCCGTCGCTACGGCTTCCTACTTCTGAACATCTTCCGTGCGGCCAATGCCATATGTCTGCTCTGTTGGCAGGTATGCAAGCTTTCCTAGTTCATAACCTATTATCGCCCTAGTGGCCTCAAAGGCAGCACTTAGAAGCATCTGCCCTTTGGAGATCTTCGATTGCCTAGCCCGTGTTTCTGCCGACCTGTCGTATTCAGAGCAGACTGCTCAGTTAGGAATATTGAACAGCCTGTTCTTGTAACCTAATGTAGCCTTGTCATTTAAGATGCCAAAGTTGCAGCGTCAAGTGGGCACTAATACGTTATGAATACGAATACGTACATGATTCGGGGATCGATCCTGACCGATACTCGTCAAAGCCATCAAGCCTTACATCTCACCGTGTCGGTCAATTCGTACCAGACTCATCATAGAAGCTGGCCATCGCAACGCTACTCCGATCTTGAAGGGGAATAGAATCCACGGTGCATTCTAAAAGCGGAATTGCTTGACATTGAAAGGATTTGGCTTTTAAAGACAAGCCTGGATCCTGAAAATGTTTGAGAATGTTCTTTATACAAGGGATATCTATTGGGGTTTTGAGCCATTAACAAATAGATCGCCACGATGGACTACTTAGTTCTGGCAAAGTTCGATATGTATTGGCTCAGAAGTGCTACAATCCTAGGCCAGGGTCTTGCTCACAGCACCTCCTATACAGCTCTCATAGTTGCTACCACTGGTACTGTCTTGTCTGCTAAGGCCTGATTTTTAATTTTAATCCTGTACCTATTAAAATAATGTCTCTTGTTCAAAAGGTTGAAGGGAACACGAAGTTCCAGCAATCGTCTGCAGACGCCTGCAAATTTCTAGGCAGAAACCGTAACGGCATAAATAAAATGGAAATATAATAGTATAAGTGCTACTTAGCAGTGGGAGCATCGCAAAGTTTATGACGACCATTAATTTCTTACAAAATTTTATATTCGCTATATTTAATGCGTGTGCCAGCATTCATCTTTTCTATTGCTCATTCTATACATACAGAACAGATGCGTTCTCTCAGGAATGCATTGAGCCCCATTCCAGTGCATATTACTTTTGGCTAATCTTGCTCTTTCAATTTGCTAGAGAAACAATGGGCTTTCCTGCTTCCATTGGTTCAGAGTCCATTCTGTTAACGATTCTTTTCCATTACCTCAGATTATTTGGCTTCATGTAATCAGCTCTTTGGGCAGTTGCAACAACTGAAAACTCGTCCGAGTACCCCTTTCATGCCTTTTCTGTCATGGTAAACTCGTACAACCTCTAATTCCACTCTTTTAAAAATACTTATTTTTTTGCAAAATGGGTCAATCTTCTTGCTTTTTTCGCCACCAATCCACTACTCTACATCAACACTTCCTCTTTTCAACTTAAAAAGGTACCCTAAAATCGTAGTGAACGTGTCTGTGCTATGGGAAGTTCCTCATTGCATTTGATTCTACTGCTCAGTGCAATTGTCCCACGAAAAAATCGGTTCCTTACTGGAGCAGGTAAAATCCTTTTTTGAAAGCAGTTTTGGACATTTTGGAGATCGGCATGTACCATCGGTACGGTACCATCAACGTGGGGGCCGAACAAATCTTCTGCATGGACATCATTTCGACTCATCGCGTTTATTTACTTTACAACTCTTATCTATCTCAGTTCAGGCTAAGTTTAAGCTGTGCGTCACAGAGCTGATGGTTCTTGCGTCAATTTACACAGACACATGGTTACTCTTTGCTTTGTTTCTATATTTAAATATCAGAGGAAAGTAAAAATAGCATAACGTAAGCGGATGATCTTTCTGACTGCAGAAAGGCGTTGTGGAGCATTTCAGACTCTGTGACAAAGTACGATGCGATAGCTGCGTTCCTTTTTTTTCCTGTGGATCCTTCTATAGGTAAGCAGATATAAGCGCCAGCCTTTAGACCACTTTTAAATTTGGCTGATAAGGCCGTTTTGTTTCGAAGCTTTGGGTCCTTTTGATTGCTCAGGCTTCCCGCTTTTCCTCGGTTTTTGGCAGAGCTGGTTGACTTACTCGTCAGAAGTAAGAAGTAGGAATCCGTAAGCTGCAGGAACAAGAGTATGGCGTTGGGTCAACAGGAAACCTCAAACAGTTCCTCACGGGGCGCGTAAGGTCTGGGAAGGGATTCTTGAAAAGGTGGCAAGGAGACTCATCGAGTCGAGCATGGGGGGAGAGGGGGAGGTCTGGATGGTTGAGCCGCGCTCCACTCTGCGTATACAGTCTCTGTGGGTGGTCAGGTGAAGTTTCTGAGAACTAAGATGGAAGTGGGATAGTTGAAGAGTTCATTCTCATGGAACGCTTTTACCTTGGACGCCCCTGTAGGTCAGGAGGTGCCCGAAGCTGACCCAGTTAGGACAAGACTACCGTAGCAGACAGGACAAGACATTTGTGGCAGCAATCTGTAACAAACTGGGAAAAAAGCATTAAAAATGCTCCCTCAAGTGCAAACTTCCAGGGCATTTTTCAATTGAGTGCACCTCTCATGACATTTCCGAAAATTCGTTTTCACAATTAATCATGAATCTTGTGACAGGTGGCCAGCCGGTGGCGTTAATAGGTGGTGGAAGCCTGAAGCAAGCACTTGTCCTGTACTTGAGCACTAATGCAGGAGTACAAAACGTTCGCTCTTAAAACGCTCTCTTCAGCATTTTAGTGGAGCTTTTATCATCTTTAACTCCCTATCTCGTTTCTTTCTTGACTTCATTGCTGTCGATGCCACCACCGATTCTCGATCTAGTTTTTCGACGTCAGTTAGCATAATCTCGCGTGTGGCACTGATCTATTAGTCGTTAACGAACCTGATTTCTTGGCCTGGCTTTCGGCTGTGTAAAGAGTCCCGTCTTTAGACTCCAGTCTAGCCCTAATTGCTCGGTTGGCATTCATTCAATGCCATATTACGTACATCTTCTTTTGCTATATTTCTATTTTTCTTTTGTCAAGACATTGGACTTATCCCTTTGTTGACGTCAAACAAAGTTTTTTTACCCAATTAAAAAGTATACACGTTGAAGGCAGCGATTATGATAGTGGGGTCTGATACATGCCTCTGAAAAAGAGCATACGGAATGATTGTGAACGGTCACACCTAAAGTCAGCTCGGGAGAAATTCCTAGACGATCGTTTCCTCTAAATTCCTAGGTTTCTATCCTCCTAATTACTAGAACTGAAGGGTGGAACTCACTTTAATTTGTTCGAATGAACTTTTCAATTTCTTTCGATTGAAATTCATGCGGCCACTGAGAAGAAAGTCAAATTTGAGGTTTCCTAACTGACCTAAAGTATTGAGTTGATTGAAATTTGAGTGCAAGCCGTTTTGTCCTAGAAGTTCACCTGGCCCATACCTTTCAAATAAGTGCCCCTACGGTATATATTTCAAGGAAGGCTTGTTCAACAGACTGGGTACCTGATAGGTGGGAATGCAGCCTTCTGTCTGAAGCTGCACGGAGTGTAGTAGAGGGCAGTACGGTTACGTTCCAGTGGTATCACCGAGTTGCCTCAGAATGAGTCGAGCCCTCTGTTCAGGGTCCTGAGAGACTCTTGAAAAATTGTGGGTGTATCGGAAAAAAGTTCTTCTATTTCGGCAGTGATCACACGGGATCACAAAAAGTCAGGAAACATTCTACTGAACTTCAGTTCCGATAATGACTTCATAACAATTTCGATGCACCCTCTCTCCCTGATGTCGAGGATAGGAACTTAGCAAAACTGATTAAGCTCTTTGTGCCGTCCTCGAAAACTGCTTGGAAACTAGGAGCAGAGAGATCAAACCCTACTGAGACGATGCATAAAAGTGCAATTTGCCATGCAGTAGCTTCCTCTGTCCCTGGGAAAAGAACGTGTTCAAAGCGTCCTCTGCTCTGGCCGGAATCAGACCGGACGGAGTTATCCCAAAAGGGTCAACAATGATGCTAAGCTAGCTTCAAGTGAATCGCGACGTGTAGAAAAGTGTAAAACACGAATGATTTCGATCGCTCCGATGAAGCATACCGTTCGGTGAGCACATCAACAACGATGACAAACACTACCAGCTGGTTTTTCCTCTTTATTCAAACCGAGTCGCCCTGATTCACACCGCATTGGACTCCATCAGAGACCGTCCGTCCCTGGAAGGCTTGTTCAACCGATCATGAATCGTTGACTAGGTACCTGGTAGGTGGAATGCAGTCTACTGTCTGGAGCTGCAGATAGCGCAGTGGCGCAAAGCTCCGTTACGTTCTGATCATATGGATCTCTAGAATGCTTCAGAAAGATCTGAACCATCTGATCGGGGTCCTAGAAGGCTCTTGAATGATTTTGGAACCTCGTAAAGGGGAACAGAAGGGGAAATGGAACGATGCGCATCTTTCCGGAGGATAAAGTACGGGGTAGTGGGGGTGGCAACGAACAATCTTCTGGGATACGCCAAGCGCTCTAGCTTTTTTCAGAATTCACAGTTAGATGCCAACGCAGTACTTTATGGTTTTCTGGTAACGCTCAGTTGTTGCACTTGGTGTTTTGATTGCCCAAATAGGCAAAAGAAAGGAACAATTCATGCCAACCTCAAATCCATGACGAAGTGGGTTCCTCAACATAAAAACTTTCGATTGTTTTGTCGTTTTTTTTTCGTTTGGATCCCTCTTTGACCCCATTCTGATGATAAATTCGACTCATTTCGTCCCCGATCCGTCATCCAGACTGCGAAAAGCATTAATTTTTCATTAGGTTCCTCAATTTTTCACTGAGGAATTTGCGGCTGTTACACCTTTTGACGGCTCCGACAGCACATGTTCTCCCGTCTGACCCCAACAATGAGGGAATAAGGAAGTGAGGTTGTGACAAGGCCAACGGTTACGTGGACTTCGTTTCGACTCGGATATGAACCTTTGTTCTCTGACCGCAAAAAAACAATTGGTCTGGCACAACTTTGGATCGGTCCCATGGAAACCACCATCTCCTCGTGAAGCACAGAATGAGGCTCCATCAGATGCTCAAAACTGTGTTTTCAAGAGATAGCTGTATCTGTTACAGGGTTCAAGTTTATCGAGTAACTCTTTACTTGTTTACTTTCCTACACTTCACTCTTAATCTTCCGTATCCTCCTATCTTGTCGCTCTCCATCACTGGGCAGAGTTTCTTTTTCTTTGGCCTTCTGAAGCTCCTTTCGCAAGTTCCCCCCTTCCAATTGATCTTTTCTCTTCATATCTCTTCTGATTTCTCCAGATCTCTCCTGGTTCTCGCCACGGTCTCGATTTTTCTCTCTCTCACTTCCTATGTCTCCTTCTCACGATATCCCACTTTAGCCCGTGATGGAACGGGAACGCCACTGATTCGTTCCAGTATAATGAGTTGATTCACATCAAAACTCGCTCCGCGCAGTGATTTAGAGGTGTCCTCTCGAGTCTAGGCCGATGCTAATGAGGAGTGCTGCAAGCTCTAACAATAAGCAGGTCTCGAGCGAATGATTCCTCCAATTGAGATCCGCACCGAATTCTCTTCTAAATTTTCCAACGAATTCGATCACCTTCGGAGAACCAAAGTTATTGATAGAAATCATAAAAAGATAAAGTTCTTGGTGTCATTCATTTCCGTATTGGGAGGGGCCCTACCATTCGAACCACCAATCAGAATCGTAGGGACGGCTTGAATGTATAAGTGGTCCATACAATGACTTGCGGTGTCCAATGTTCAAATCAGTGTTTTTATCCTCCCAGACGGGTTTGGTGGAGGTTAATCGATCCCAAAAGGATGTGAGGTTTGATCAGCTCAGACGAGATCAATTCAGGATTACAACCTTGGTTGTACGTGTGAGATGGTGCGTCCCTACCGCTACACCACTTGATAGCAATCATAATAGGATGAATCCTTCAGAGTTAGCCACTCAGGAACGTATCCAGCGTAAACATTAGGTAGCTTAACAAGAGTAAACTGGAGCTAATCACATAACATCATATGTAGAGGTTAGGAAGACAAGAAAGGTGATAAGACGAGTCCATCTGGGAAGTTAGGAGAGCTGGGGAAGCGCGGTTTTTACATGGGATGGAATGAAAGCAATACTGGTTTATTCTTACTGGAACTAAGCTCAATAGGACTCTCGAAGGCTAGCTGTGTAGTTATCGAGTGATAAGGATCGCCGGTACTGGCCNTTGACGCAACGCATATGAGAACGGACCTTCTCCTATTCCCGATTCTTGAGACACCGCCAATGCCAATGATCACTTTGATCATGACCTGGCCATACCATGTTGTCGGTAAAACCGGAGAGCGAAACGATCACGCCGTCAGCGCGATATGATCGGTCGACCCCCCGATGACAGACGATCTCTTGGCGCTAAGCCGAAACCGGGGCCCAGGGACGATCTGGGCTGGTTCGTCAGCCTCCGCAGCCGTCATCCCCATCAGCAATGTACAAGCCGCATTTCATCTCCTGTGACGTGAACCACCATCTACCATCAATGATTATCAGCGATCTTTCGTGATCTCTAACGTCACTAGCCGTTCTTTTTCGATATTCCATTGAGCGGTCGCTTTTCCAGCTTTCCTATAGCGGCGGCCTTTGAGACTTTCAACTTCTTGATCATTACTCTCACATATTTCTCGAACGTCTCATTATTTCTTTCTCACCATTATCATGGACACCGATGATTATATTTATGGACTGGTGCTCTTGCGTTTTTATAGTTCGTTACCCATCAATACATATACTTACAACATTAATCAAATGAATCATTCCGGATGTGAAGGCATTCGAACAGAATTTGAATTGTCCAAAGAATTGATGTACTAAGCGATGGCCTAGACAAGCGGCCATAAATCAGCTGACCAGGGGTCTGAGATACCGTCCTGGATGGATTCCGACGGATTCCTCTTTTCACAACACCTCTCTTCTTGGAAGCACAGTTTACGAGAGAAGGGCTCTCGAGATTTCCAATAAGATAGGACCCATATTTTTCAAATACGCCATATGAGACGCTGTCGGGTTAAAAAACTACTTAGATAGGATGCAATAAGGGCTTTGTCAACGTTCATAATCAGAAGTGGACGAGTTTCACGATACTGCAGGTGCAGCACTATACATCTAGGGCATCCATGTTGAAATTCAACCAATTAGTCATGGCCCTTGAGAACAGTGGAAGACAATATTGGACATTTTCAGCTTAATGTAGCACGCTTTTTACACAGTTGCGATAACTGAAATCTCGTCCAAATGCCCATTCCATCATGGTAATCTCGTACAACATCCTTTAACTCTTTTCACTACTTTAAGGGAGCTCTATTTTGCCTGCTCGGCGGATTTTCTCCCTTTCTTCGCCAACAATCACTTTTCCCAACCAATATTTTTGCTTTTCAACTTTAAAAGGGTTCCTCAAAATTAATATGAACTGTGCCTCTAACTAAAAAAGACTGAGCAGATTTGTGCAATTTAATGGTCCTCAACTGATTTATACCGTACTCCCTCCGGCGTTCTAGTGAAAAGTGCTGGTGTTCGCTTTTCCAGTACACAAACTTATTANCTGAAATCTCGTCCAAATGCCCATTCCATCATGGTAATCTCGTACAACATCCTTTAACTCTTTTCACTACTTTAAGGGAGCCCTATTTTGCCTGGTCGGCGGATTTTCTCCCTTTCTTCGCCAACAATCACTTTTCCCAACCAATATTTTTGCTTTTCAACTTTAAAAGGGTTCCTCAAAATTAATATGAACTGTGCCTCTAACTAAAAAAGACTGAGCAGATTTGTGCAATTTAATGGTCCTCAACTGATTTATACCGTACTCCCTCAGGTAGTCTAGTGAAGAGTGCTGGCGTTCACTTTTCCCAGTACACAAACTTATTATCCCAACGGTTGGTATCACGTAGCGGCTGCCTTCTTTGTGATAAATTGTTATTTGATCGAACAGGATGTTCTTGATGTTCCTGGTTGTTAACAACAAAACGTAATGTGATCATGGCGTAAGTGATTTACTATACCCTATAAAATGCAGCTGCCGTCTACGCCATCGTCATGTTCGTCGAGGGCAAGAGTAATGGGCCATTTCGGCCCATTGTGATACATGGTATTATTGCGATGATGTGGAATTCGTCTGTCTGGAGAGGACCAAACTGGTTATTTTGGAGATTGATTTGGTGTAATACTGTGAGGGAAAAAATAGAATACAGTAAGAACATATTTGAGAGCATTTGAATTCCTCAGCTCAGGTGACGAAAGGGCATAGCTACTGGTACTGTTTGGGTGCATGACTGCATTACCTATTCTTAGTTATGGGCTGGAGATTGGGGCAGGGAGGAAAACTACGACTTATTCCCGAGTTTTCATTGATATCAAGGTACAATCTTCGGGGGACGAGCGGCTACAGGTTTCATACCCTGGGCAGGTCCCCAGGTCCACTGGATCAAATACCACCTGGAACAACCGATGTTCTGGTGATCCGGGAGATTGGTTATTGGAATTTCCGATGATTGTGGAGAATAATCCGAGAAATTCGCTCACTCAGCTTCCTTGAAAGGGTCATTAAGTTGAATCATAACCCCTCAACAATGTATAGTGAGGCCCAATTGAAGCCCAACGTCTTGCGAGGGTTTTCTTGAGAGCCCCCATTCAAACGCTTGACTAGTTCTCCTTCAAAAGTCAACAGACTGTCTCAGCAAGAGGTTTCACTTGCTCTTCTAATCCAGTGCTCGTCCCGTCCCTCGATCGTGGGGTCGCCGTTATTCTACTCGACTCAGTCATATACGAGTAGGGATTATCACATGATTATCGATACTGGTCTATTCCATAGAACCATTGGGGCGCTGACAGGCTGATCTCTGTCGCCACAACAGTTAGTGCATGGCAGTAAAAAGCGAGACCAATAAATTTGTTCATTCTATCGCTCTATTATTTTCCAGTTCGCACTGTAACAATTTTTGATCAGCTATTTGAATTCGAAGCTATCTATTCCAAAGATCAGTTGATTGTTTATATTTACATGCCTTTTCGAAGTTGCCTAGATCTTATTTGATAGTGTTAAAATCACCATGATAGCTAGATAGCGTGGTGTTTATACTGAGGATGTAAACGTAGGAGAAGAAGTGCTCAGAAGCGAATACAGGGGACGTTGTATTTGGGGTGATTTGATAGACCCAACCTTTAATATGGAATATTGCTTCTCCTACCCATTATGCCCTGCTCTCCCTGCTTGAGGCTCTCGAATGGCAGAGCCTGGAAGGAGGTACGGTGAAACATAAAGGAAGTAAAAAGGACCCATACCACGGAAGCGTTTAATACCCGATGGTGTTTTGCCGGATGGTGCATTACTACACTCATGGTCCGGGGATCGAATCTTGAATGGTACTCCAGACCAATCAAGTCTTAAATTCTGGTGTCGATTGATTGGTATCAGAATCGTCTGGGAGGACGGAAACTCGGAATCGTTCATGGGCTGGTCACCGCAAGTCACTGTATAAGCCACATATGCCAGGAACAGCCACCACGATTCCGGCTAAGAGTCGAATGCAGGGAGCATCCCAAAAGCGGGACTGAGTTATTCCAGAAATTTTGTTCATTTCACACCCTGCCTGGATGTAGTTCAAGCATGAATCTTTTAGAAAATACTCTTCTTCGTGGACTGCCAGTGTTTTTTAAAACTTTTTGCCATCACATTCTGCACTCCGATGTTTGTCATCATTTTTTGTTTTTACTTACCATTACCTTCATTAATCAGGCGCCCTATATAAGATTGGAAAACAATTGTAAAGCCAACAACATAGAAGAGTGATTTGGGCAGATAACTGGTAGGACGGTGATATTTGTAATGGTAGGGTGGAGTTGATGTGGACTTCAAATCCAGTTTCAGGATAGTTCATTCAAAGTGCTTGGTTCATCTGTTGTTCTGCAACTACGGTTACTCCGTTACCATAAGATTGCTGGGCCCCAAACAGCGGAAAGGCGGAAGCGTCTCGGGCGAACCTTAGGTAAGGATTTTCGTCCTAGGCTGACTGTGTTGCATATTATGTTGTGAACTATTCCTCGCTTCAAGGGTCGGGCATACTCTGAACGGATCCATTTGGCCCTACTTGCCACAACCCAAGCTCTCATGCTCTATTTCCGCATCCAGAATCACGACACGGTTGTGGGGGACCTTTCGAACTTACGTGCAGTAGTTGACCCTGTGGAAGGCAATAGATTAGATGGCTAATAAAAGACGACCGGTGAGAGAAGAATATCTTAGAAAATTCCTTGCGATCCTGCTCTGTTAACTTTCTCAACCAGAGCTATGCTAGGTGCAAGCTTCAAGAGACTCTCATGGTCTACCGGTCCACAAGGCTGAAGAATATAATACGAGAAATTGCAAAAACACAGAGCAAATTACAAATACAAGATTCAGCCCCACTCAAGAACTGGTCTTAGGAACAGAGCCTTCGAGAGCTCTTCCTACTGCTTGCAGATGATCCGATTTCCAACCTTCTTGTTGCTGGTTGGAGTTTCAATTTCAATATTTGCTCAGTTCTATACGTCTCCTATCCGATGTATCGCTCTTATTGTTGGTATTGCCTATCGCTATTTCGTTAAGTACAATATTCCGATTAACTTATTTTCCTTATTTTGAAAAATGCAATCAATTAAAAGCACTCGAAAGCTCCCGGGCTGTCCTGATCGAGGTACCTAGGCATTTGACCGCTTCTTTACGAGAAAACCGCCGAAAACCTGGATGTCCATCAACATCAAGCAGAGAGAGCTCCTTAAATGGAATCAATGCACCAAATGGGACCATGTGAATAGGTCTTGGGCCACTGGAAGGGTATTTTCCCCCTAATTCTTGACCAGGCTTTGGAGACTATGAAGAGAGTCTGTGCTGATAATCAGTTGTAATGTTATGATTGTGTAGCGATGCTGAAGTGTGCAATGTTATGACGTTTTTGATACCATCGATGATCCATCATCATTTCATTCGTACACATCACAATCACATAGTATATGACAAAAAGGGAGGGGTCCAGTTACACCACTGGGTATCACCTACAGGCGCACAAAGCCTTGTTAGGTTATTTTGTTATCATTGTCAGTATCGTTCAAGCGGTCTGTGTGTAACGACACACCAACGAACAAACTGGTCGTACGCCGACCTGACGCCTGTGAACACTATAACATGATAACAAAATCGTTATTAATTGATTTTATCAAGTTGTTTACACCCGCCACTGCCTTTGGCAGAGAAGAAGTACTGGCTTACAAAGAGAACAAAGCTTTTCGGATAGCTTTGCTCAGGATGCGCCGTGCCCTCACCTTCGAATAGAACTTGGAAGCTGGCTGGCTGGTGAATGTTATGAATTGGAGCCAATTTCAAAAGGTTGTGATGTGAAGTGGTCTCAAAGGGTTTCCAGGACTTAGAGGTAGGCTGAGTGCCTGTGTGGGAGTGGCTCTAAGGATTTGGGCGAAAACACCAAGCCTACCACCCTTTGCCTTCAGACTACTAACTAGTATCGCTACGATCATGACATCGTTTTGGGCACAGCGTATCCCTTGCAAATCGTTGCATAGGTCGACCCCACATTCATGAGTCTCCAGTGAGATGGGTAGGGGTCAGTTGGTGGCGATCAGACCTCTAAGCGATCGAGCATTATCGCTTGCTTCTAACTGTACTTTCACTCTAGACATAATCAACAGCTGACCATCAATTGTTAGACGTTTACTGGCACGTTAGTGAGTTCAAACTTTTGTTACGAAGTACAAAGTATTCAGCGTTGATCAGTCTGTTGTTTACGATGCATCCCCCCCCCCTCCTCCTCCCCCACTCCGTTCGACTTTTGTTCGAACCATAGTGACGGTTTGAATGAGTATATGGCCTA
>UZAF01017776.1:13957-32577 GCA_900617895.1 Haemonchus placei
TATTCAGCGTTGATCAGCCTGTTGTTTACGATGCATCCCCCCCCCCTCCTCCCCCACCCCGTTCGACTTTTGTTCGAAACCATAGTGATGGTTTGAGGGTGGTATGGCACATAGCATGAAATGCGGTGACCAGTCAATGTACAACTTTGTGATTTCATCCCCCTAGACGGGTCTAGGAATGCTTAAGTGACCTCGGAGGGATGGAAGGCTTGATTGGCAGGGGCGGACATTGTTCCGGGACTCATCATCGGACCATGTATAGTGTACCGGCGGCAGTGGCCTACTCCGTCAGGCGTCACAAGGTTCTCCCATGAGGTGGAAGAGGAGTTCAGTGTTTGTGGTTTCGAGCGGGAATTTTTCCCAAACATATCATCGTCCTCTTCAACTTGGCTTCTTAGATTTTCGGGACGGTTTTCCAAGAGCAAACTGAATTGAGAGTCTCGTTCTCACTCTTCCATGCGTATCGCAGAATTCCGTTCTGAGGGTGGTCGTACTGTAGAATGAATAGAAGAATTTTCCCGATAAAGGCCTAGGATATACAAATAAGTCGTCACCTGATCTTGACTTCTGTCTAGAATTTCCGATGGGACTCTAAATGACAATAAATAAGCAAATAAATAAATTTCAATTAAATGGATGTCTTCTCTAATTAATGCCTTGAGTTAGAGCCTCCTTGAAACCCCTCTGCTATTTCGTTCTTACACTCGTAAACTCGTTGTGCTTGTGGAGTGCCGAAACCAGCAGATCTCCGTATCGGGAACCTTAGATCATATCTTTTGCTGAACTATGACCGTGAACTAGAACTGAAATCTCGTTTTAGTATCTCAGCAGCTACAAAAGACTAGTAGATGATGCACCATTCACAATGCCAAACATAGCCGTGGGTGACAGTGAAAGTGAAGGAGAGTTTGATTCGTTGGTTTCTCTAGAATAGATAGCCATCTATTAAAATTCGGGTCGGTACCTTCTCCCCGAAAACGGCGTCGCGTTCGCCGCACCCGATCGCGCGCTTTAAAAGGAAACCTTTGAATTCCCGGTGCAAGGAATTGACCTCTGCCGCTTGACGTGGGAATTCGGGGAGAAGTTCCGGCACCCATTGGACTTTCACCTAATTTTCGCCTTCGGTGCGATGATGCTGTACATGCCAAGAAACTGTGCAGATCACTCCATTCGTTGATTCTTCGTACCGAATCGTAAGCACTATCATAGTGATTTTTCTTTCAAGTAGCTTTCACAAGAAATAGCCAAATGCATGAATAAGGACCTTACTGCTGTACTAATTTTATAAAATCCATGAATTCATCGACAAGCTGAGCTGGTGTTTACAAAGGAGCGAAACCCTTTTAACCCTTGCGTTTGGGGCAAAAAAAAACTGTCTCTGAGTGTAAACTATAGTAAAGGATGGCCTCAGTGGAAGTCTATTTGCCCTTCCCTCTCCTAAAAGAGCCGAGATTTCCATCCGAGAAGTGTTCGGAAGAGTTTATTGTCCCCCGTGTGATCGGTCGCTAAGGAGAATTGAATGTTGGAGTGCTGTTACGAGTTTTTGGCAGCAAGCGACCACGTGCGCATCGCTGGAGGTCAACGAGCATCGAGCATATTGCAAGAGTCATCTTGGTTTCTGATTTGTGGATAAAAAAATTCACTGGTTTCCCGTCTCAGCATGTACCAGAGGTGGGTGGTCACTTGACCGTGGTTTCGAACCCTATCGTTTTACCGGCTCCTCTGTCATCCGGCTAGCTGGCTAATAACATATTACCCTGGGTATCGTCGAATATCCCTATTTCCCGATGAAAATATGAGGGGCATGATCTTTCGAGCCGACTTCGATTGGCCCTCTCATTTCAAGGGGCCACAGCTGTTTCTTAGCAGGTCGAAGGTTGCGCCGCCGCCACTGTCAGACAGCTCGTAGACCTCTCTCCCGATTGATGAGTTACTGCCATCAATTTTCGGTAGACGATAACACCATGATGGTGATGGGTTGGTATTAAACTGAGGAATGCAATGTGATGAGAACCCGCTTTCATGACCGATCACGTAACACTGTGACGAAGTAGATCCGCCTAATCCCTACACCCGTCTTTGATGGGTATGGATTGTCCCCTTTGACGATCTCTGGAAATCTTGTAGGATTATGAGAGAGGAAGCGGTGACATTGGAAACAACAACGTTACGTCTTTGTAATCCCTTTTACTTTGAATAATTTTTGTTTCGATTTCAATTTCAAACACACATCGTTGAATATTCAAAGTATCATTTTAAGCCTGGAATTCCAAAGTGTTTTGGTGATATGAGTCACATGAATTTCATCTTGCAAATGGACATGATCACCGGGACAGAGATCACCTACGAGATAGCCCAAACACCCAGAAATAGTTTTCGGGAAGAGTTTTATGAGCAGATTAGCTCCATGCCAAAAAACACCCTCGAATGAGCACTGAGGAACTTATGATTCCAGTTAGCCCTTAGGAAAACTTTTCTGCTACTCAGTAGAATCCAGTAAAAGCAATCAAAAGAGTATGTAAATAAATCTACTGAGTAATGTCTTTAATGCTTATGATTTTCCCCCACGACAGTCGTCGGGGTTACTGGGCCCTTTTTGACAGTAACCATGACTCCTCAGTAACTCTAGCCTATGTCTGAGCTCAGCTAAGGACTCGAATGTCGTTTGATGAAGGCGAATCCAGAATTTTTTGGCTCCAGGCTTTAACGAAGGGGATAAGACCCAAACGTTAGCTGATTGAAGCTGTAATTTTTTGGCCAACGCTTTACAGTCACACCTTAGACATCGAAGGACAACTTGGTCGAGCGAGTTTAATATCCTTGTGACGCGGAGTATAGCCGCTCCCCGTCGCATGAGTTCCCTCCCAATAGTAGAGAGGAGAAGCTGCCGAGTTCTTTCTCTGGATGCCCCAACTCTTCGACCAAACCGACGTCAAATTCGTAATGCTTCAGATTTGTACATTCCATCTTTCTGATTCACGTATTTGCACGGTTCTTTCCACTGTTTGGTTTGCCCTTCAAAGGCAGTCTGTGAGTCAGAGTGTCCCATGTAGGCGGTATACCCATATTTCATTGGATACTATTGGAGTTGAAGCTTTTACTACTGGATAATTCTTATACTGTTCTAATCCTCTTGACTCTACTGCAGGGTACGTTAGGCGCTAAACTGGATCTTTTGGAAATCCACCTATCACTTCAAAGTTCGGCCTTGGACGAGTTCGATATAGACCCATAGAGTATGGAATTCTTGAGTTCAGCGATACCTACGAACGCGTTTGAGGGGACTCCTGAATACTCTGAGACATTCCGCCCTACACGACCGCCGTAAAATTTTACATTTAAAGAATAGCGGAACAAGGATTAAAGCCAGTTAATGGTTATGGACATTTTGGACAACAGTGGCCAGTGCCGTCAGCTCTGTTATCTATAAAACGTGCTGTTATCTGGAACCCCTGCCCTCCCCCACCCCACTCAGTCACATCATTTTCCGTGCACTTTCTACCTTCTGTCAGGCGCCTATTTAATTCTTTAATTCGAATTGCTAATGGTGTACTTCATCATTGTGAGAGTTATTTTTAGACGATCGATTGATCATACCTTCCAATGGCTGTAAATTCTTGTTTCTTCTATACCTTGACCTAAGTCTTCCACGTTTATAGTTGCATTCCACCGAGTTCGTTCAAAGCTCTCAAGTGGCTTCCATCCTGACAGCTGTCTGACAGTTCCATCTACCTGGCTACCTGCTACCTTGCCCGAGCTCTAGGAGCGGTGCCATTCTTGCACCGTAATTTCTGAGAAGTACGCTCTGCCTTTACGAGGAACTTAACCCCATTCCGGACCACCCTAGACCTGGAACAGGGCGCAAGTGGAAAAGTGCCGCGTAGCGAACTTCCATCCGTACGGTCGGTCCTAAACTCTTAGCTAGAACTCGGCTACCCTAACCAACTAACTCCTCCGAACTCTGAATCAGTAGTTCACATTGATGCCCACATTTAATTACACCCAGAAGTCGTTCGCTATTTTCAAACCCTTCACCAACGAATAGAAAGGCGGCAGACTTTTTTTGAAACTTCGACCCCTGTCGATGAGCCGTATAAATGGCCATGTGGCCCATAGAAAGACTTGTGGAGCCATCCAATCAACAAGCCGTTGTTTTGATTTTCGCTACGGATCCCCTACCTATTCAGCGATTTCATAGGAACCAGGAACTTTCTGTTGATGGGGTGATTCGATACGGTATTCTACTGACCGGGCGAGTGGTAATGGCACCACTTCCTACTTCCACCTTCAGTTATGGGAGCGCTTCCTTGATTGCACGAGGTGCTCCCACCCAGCAGAAGATTCAGCTATCACTCGGAGAGGAATTACTGCCTTGGGGTGTCTGTGGATCGACAGATTCCTGACAGTGTAGATGGGAGTGTTCAAAGTTTGTCCATGGATATAGCAGCTGAGCTCAGTGAATGGTAATCTAAAACCTCGATTTCATGCTGGTTTTGATTTCTGTTTACCCTTTCCTTTCCCCTCCTCCCCCTTTCCCACTCCTCCTTACCCTTTCCTCATTTTATTTCAACTCATAGATCGCTGCCGCTCGAAAAGTCGTTGGTTGCTCAAGATGGAAAGGCTGGCATTCCCAGGAAAGGGGCTCCACCCTTTCCATTCGGAATGGGGAAGAAACTCAGATTCATGCCCATTCTAATGGTGGGATTCGATGCCAAGTAAAGTTGCTTTGGACGGACTAATATACCCCATGGGAAATGGAGGTATCAAAAATCTCAGGCCCACATGGGACCACTTCCTCAGCTCCTTCGTTATTTATGCTCTACGACGATACTACACAAAGTACTTGCCTGCTGATAAGCCCTCAGGGACACATGTTTTGCAATGTCGTGCTTTATCTTGACAACATCTTCAATCATTCTTGAGTATGTCGTACCAGTACTTCCTGGTTCGCAGACTTACAACCGCTGACAATCTGACAATCTTCCCTCAAGAAATTTCTATAAACAGCTCCTCTTTCTATTGTGCCTCCTCAGAGTTGATGACTTGAGGCTTCGTTGTTTTGCGTTGACTTGAACTCATGGGTTTTCATGGGTTCTTCCGATAGGGAGCGAAGGGAATGTGAAGTTTCTCCCACTAGAAGAGTACGAGGGGTATGAAAATAGGCAAGAGTACGGTACCTCCTTTCAGGGTTTCCTTTTTTATTAACTTTGTTTATTTGAATTTTCCCTTTTTATCATTCACCGATTTCACAATTCATCAGTTCATACAGTCTCTTTCGTAGCTTTCCCTTCTGTTATTCTCCCTTTTCCGGTTTATCAGTACATACACATGTTGTTTTCCACTACTTTCCCGGGTTTGTTGGCCTAGGCAGACTAGGCGTACTGCCCTTCATCGCCATGTCTCCGATGCTCCTAGTCTTCAATTCTTTTACTCTCCAAATCACTTGGGTAGGAGACTATTCACGCTCCTCTAGAACTTTCCTTTTCGACACCTGATCCAGTGATATACGGTGTTACGAATTCCAAGACAGAATAACAGCCCTGCAGACTAGTTCATGCACTTCCCTAGAGGACGAGCCTATGCAGATTGGCTTGGGGGCCTAATCACGGATATTCAACGGCGATTGTTCCAATTGATACTGAACTACGCTCTCTTTCCATATTGTAAGGTACTGCCATCCTCTGCCATGGTTTTGCTTTGTTATGCTCGCTGCAACTGAATTTCCCTATCGTTCGCAAAGTAGCAACATCAGGTGATTTCCGGAATTTGTTCCCTTACGTCATCAGTTCCTATCTCGACTTTTTGAACTGTATTCGGGAAATTGGAAAGAAAACCTAAATTGCTGAAATGTTCGTTCTCTGAAGTCCATATGATGTGGAGAAATTTGCGTGGAAACTGCAATGATGTCAGACCAAGTCATCCATCTTCGATAGCACTTCTTTCCTCCACTATATGTTACGTGTTTTCGTGTACGACATCACGAAGTGTTTTTGGATGTCATGCTGAGCGATATCAATGAAAAATATGTTTTTCGACATATTTTTCGAATACAAAAATATTCGACATCCAGGGTGTGACCTCACACGATTTTGGCAGCTCCTGCGTCACTGAAATATAGAATGCAGCAGCTTTTGGATGGGTTATGACCTCACGAGCGTAAAGCTTAAAGTCAAGATAATGACTACTTTTACTTGTGTTCCTGAGTACTAAGTGATCACTGAAGTAATGAGATAAATCAAGAGTTATCTTCACTACAGGTAATGTTTAATACTGTAACCTAGGCGGAGATGATATAGTGGCAAGCGGCGCACTACCACACACGCGTGGTCACAAGTTTAGATTCCGGACCGATATCTCTGTAAGCCAACCAAACCTTCCATCTCTCCGAGGTCGGCCAATTGGTACCAGACTCGTCTGGCACGATAAAAGTACTGACTCGCACATCGGCTCGCCACCGCAAATCATTGTATCGGCCTCAATAAGCCATTACGATTCTGAATAGAAGTTGAATGTGGGAAGTGCACCCTCACACGAGACAGATCAACCTTACTGATTGATTGATCGATTGGTCCGAGTGGCTTTTCGGAAACTTTCCTTCGGAAGAGGAGGACTTAGTTATAGCTCGGACTTGTCATCGAGGCCCTCAGACTGGCCTACGTCGTCCTAGTTCGGGATTCTCGCCCGTTCTCTTAACTGCAATTTATTGTCGACACATACTGCAGCCGAGCAGTCCGGGCTTTTTGCCACATCCTTGGGTAGTTCCTTCTTTCCCGAGCGTATGTAATTAAGCTGGCTAGACGAGAACATAATGCGTTCCCATACATCATTCCTCGAATATGCTAAGTTCGTCATTAAATCTCGATAATGGCTTTCGTTGGTGGTGCTTCAAGAACTGGCTCCCTGAGGGTGGAAAATAGCTAGACTGGGAGTGGTAAAGCGACTTCCTTCTCAGCATCTTCCCCGAATATCGGAGAGAGTGCCAAGAACTATTCGAAAAATGCTCTAAAAACCCGTCAATCAATAGCCGCTGCTTTTTTTCGTCAAAGTGCGAATGGCGATCAAAAAAAACCAAAAGCAGAAATGTCCTCTGGTCCAGTTATCTCCATACCAAGCCATGAGTTTTGTTCAGGAATTTTATCAGAATCAGTCGAAGCCATACATCAGTCGCTGACGTTGCGCAAAGAAAAACCCCCAGACAGGCAATTAACATTGCCACAAGTTATGGTCATCTGAATGTCAGATGACTAATAACTACGGTAGAAGGGTATAAATTGGTCAGATTCGACCACGACTACGTCTACAATACTATTCTAAAGTGATAATACTCTTCTGCTCAGCAGTAAACAGTATTCTTCGCATCGATTCTATTCTGAAAGCCTATCTTTCGAGTTTTATCTGCTAAGACTTCCTGAACTTCAGAATGCTCACTCACCAGCCGCCGTTCAAGTAAGACTTAAGGAATTTCATTGAAATTTTCAAAACAATTGCACAATTTCATCTTGCTTTCCCAGCGCCACGAGCTTTTCTTCAGAGGGCTGCCTTCCCACCATCTTATCTCACATGGATAGTAAGGTCTTGCCTTCGGACGGGACTCCGACCCTACTTGTGCATCTAAGGTTCTCAGACTTGGCGGAATTGACTCGATCTATAGGTTAGGTGGCAATTTACAGGCAGTAGGGTGAGGCGGGGAGGAAAGTAGGGGTAAAAGACGACTGAAATCAAAGCTGAGGTACATTTTTTGTCTGAGCTAATCAGCTTTGAAAGCTAAGCTGCCTTCACTAAACTTGTTTACTCTTCTTCATTACCTCTGAGGGTAAAATGTAAACATGACTAATTGTTGACGACGTCAATTAGCTGAGTCACAGTTTTTTTTTTGCCATTACTCAATGTCAATGTCACTCCCTGTTCAATCTCCGATTTCTAAGCAATGGACCGCTTAGCTCCTTACCACCAAATTTGTGAGGTGGATTTTTTTTGGGTGCTTTGAGAAGTCTTCGTACAACCTCTATAGGTCCTCCTCCTACCAAGGCCCTTCCTTTTCGAAGGAATTAGACTTTATGGCCGTTTAATAGCATAAGCAATTTGAAGAACCCCATAAAAACTCAACTTGAATAACTCAACATATGTATTTAAGGCCGATTAGGATAAAACTGTAAGGGACAACTATAAACTCCCTTGAAAGGTGACCCATACGGAGCTTAATTCAAACATGTCTACCAGGATGCATCTCCATATCAATGATGGATGCTTTTCAGCTGAACAGGTTTTCATCGATGTACGCCAGTAAGCCAATCTTCCTACTATCATACCATAGCCCCTCCGTCGCCGTTGCAGCTATCAGCTCTATGTAGATGACCGATACCTCTCCTACCTAACTAGGCAGTAAGATGTTACAACCACGGGCTGTTCTTTCTGCCTACCTCTTCTTACAGGAGATGACAATTCTATGGCGACTAGAACTACAATCCTGCCAGTAGTCGATTCCCATGAGCCATTTTACCAAAAATCCAAACTTAATACTCTTCGTATAGGAGATGGATAAGCCCAGAAAGGCATAGTTTCCACCCGATTATGGATTCAAGGATCTACTCGGGGAACTCCTTCTCCAAAGTTTTCCCACGAACTTTTTCCCAGGTTCCCTTTTGTGGACTCCTTGAACTCCTATTTCTTGCCTGAGTTTCTTTTCTCAATGTTTCCATGTAACCACTCTATCCTCCCGGCTTTCCAAAGAGGCAATCCTGTTCGCTCAACGCTCTTCTAAAGGACAAATCAGTGCACATGATCAATTTATTTAACCTTCCCTGTCATTTGTCCCCTACAATTTATTGCCAATGGACCTTGCACTTTGAGTTTACTGGCCAAATATCGACAAAGTGCAACTCTTTTTTACGAATTACGAACTTTACTCGCGACCCGTTTTGTTGTAAAAGGCTGAGATTACCCGATTTCTTTTCACTTAGTAACCCGAGAATGTTATTTGTCTCCAGCTCGTATGACATATGTATGTATTGCAGTTGGATTTTGTTTATTTTTAGTATTCTGCTCAGTTGCACCAGCTATTACACCGTCTCTTTCCTGGGAAGAAAAAAGAGCAAGTTGTGGGGATATCTTGGCAAGTGGTTGTCAGATGTCTTTTTGAAATACTACACCACTGAAAAAGATTTGGAACTCGAGTTTAGACTTAAAGAAACTATAGAAAGCCATGAATACATCAAATAAGGCTGGTTCTTCATTTCCGGAATCCCCAATCAGAATCCCTTTCTAGAAGGGTAAACCCTAGACTTTATGCTTGATGAGAGTTATGGATTGTCAAATGGAACATACACGACTAAGACGAAGAGTGAAGGCATGGCGCAATCCCAAAGAATTGATTATTTTTGAATAATTCTCCCTTATGCTCTTTCTTCTTCTGTTCTACGTGGAATTTACCTTAGTGCTTATTGATGACGGAGTTCCTCGGAAGATCCGCTTCTACTATGAACGCATTTCACTTATAANACCCTAGACTTTATGCTTGATGAGAGTTATGAATTGTCAAATGGAACATACACGACTAAGACGAAGTGTGAAAGCATGGCGCAATCCCAACGAATTGATTATTTTTGAATAATTCTCCCTTATGCTCTTTCTTCTTCTGTTCTACGTGGAAGTTACCCTAGTGCTTATTGATGACGGAGTTCCTCGGAAGATCCGCTTCTACTATGAACGCATTTCACTTATAAACGCTTATCCCGGCTTTAGTAGGGTTTAGCCTGAAAAACCGCTTTCACGTTTACAGCACTTACCCCAGCTTTGGTTAGATTTAGCCGGACAAACCGCTTATGACGACCAGGACTACTCCGTAGATTGCTTCTAGTTCTGAGTAGCTATACTTACGGATACTACGTACGTAATGATAAACTATGGTAATCAGCGAGTGACCACATCGGAATTAGCTTTATTTCGGGCTCTGACGTGAAGTAGCTGCTCTTGCAGACGTGCATACTAGGCTAAAGATCAGTCCCTACAAACAGGATCCTTACCCGAATTCCTTCTCTCCCCTCCCAGTTCTCCCCTCTACGACCCGATCCCGAGCACGATTCCAAACGGAAGGGTTTGTAAAAGGAACCATGACGGGAGGCTTCTTACAACACTTTGTACATGTAGCTGCATATTGCAGAGTAGAAATATGAGCTTTCCTCTTGGAATTCGCTGCTCGTACGTCAACGATCACTTTTTTACTCGAGTTTTTCTTAGTTGAAGAAGGAACAGCTGTTCAAGTCTGTATTCGTCTCTTCAAATTCTTCACCAGGTGTACAAGACGTCATTTTGGCCGTTCTTAACATATCACTAGCGGGAATCCTGAGAGGTTGCCTGGTCTAGTTTCATTGCTGGGGTGGTTCCTGGTTATCTGGGAGGATTGGAACTCACGAACATGTGTGCGGAAGAAGTTTAAACTACCTTGGTGCAATTGCTTGAAAGAAATTGAATTGGTCCGAGATTGTCTGAAATCTGCAAAATGGCCTATTAAATCGCTCAAGAAGATCCATTTTCAAGTTCAAAACGACGTAAGCTACTCCAGCTATGTTGATGGGATACCGGAGATCACCTCAAGTTCGTCTTCGTAGGGTACACCCTGAGTAGGCACCCCAGCAGGCCCCTAGGAGGGAGTACAAAGGATATAGAGGTGAAATGCTCAAAATAGTACGATAGTTCAGGGCATACAAATCCCTACTTTCTGTCGAACAGAATGGTCAGCTGCTGAGTCGTTCGTAACCCAGCTTCCACTACCCTCTATTCCAAAAGATAAGCAGTCTCCACTGTGCTCCAGTACTCAGAAAGAGTTCTTCACGTACCTTTTTCCGATCCAGTTAGTTTTTTTTTGCATTTCGGACCATTTCTGTCCCTGGACGGTGTTCAATTACGGGATTCTATACTATTATCTTCGAGAAAAGCCGAGCATGAACATCCTTTCCTCGTTATTCTCATATGGCACTTTGCCAACTTGTGTTCGCCGTTTCGTTTTGGCTTGATACGTAATCTGTTGTCGAGGATATTAAACTTCGGTACCTCAAAGATCACATGCATGTTGTTATGGCCTGTTTAGCCCAAATATCGCTTTATATGAGACCTGTTCTTGGAGTTAAATACCGCTCTGGAACATTTTGTACCAGTTCGCCATTTCTCCGCCTTGGTATAGGCTGTGCACCCGCCCTTAGAAACTGGTAATTAACTTGTTACTTCATGTTTTCAAACTGATATTTTGGCAAAATTTATTCAAAATGAAGTTATTTCATGGATGGGAATAATTCCAATCAGCACGGTGGATGTCCTACTCAAATTCATGTTCAGGGAATAGTTTTTATCTTACCCTACTTACCCTCTGGGCAGATGGGTAGGAACCCGACCCTCCACTGTCTGCTCCAGATCCCAGGACTTGATTCCCACTACTATATCCTCCATTAGTTTAGCAGTCCATCCTAGGTTTCCCAGTGTTCGATAGTATCCAGTGTGGCGGGCGGTGCTGAGTTACTGGCATAACGGTAATCATTGGGAAGAACTGAACCAGCGCATGTTCTTCCCAGACGTCATGCTTATCCATTGCGCTACGAAATCACGCATTCCTTCTTTCTGCCTTGGTGGCCTCCTTACCAAAGCTCATCATTATCCACCCCAATGTTACAGTGAGACTTATGACTTGGCTGAAGCCTCCTGGAAGCGTCACTGCCGATATCAGTTCCCTCTAATTTTCTGGGGATTCCCTCTTTTTGAGCACCTTCGTAACCCTCCTTGCAAGCAGCGGAATTCTTGTAAAACCTCATTTATCAGCATCAAAGTAATACGTGTTATTGGGCATTATAGAGGAATTATGGTTCCGCTATGGGCGCAGATTTGACCGGTCAGATCATAGAACATTCAACAGACTCCCTTAAGTGACAACTCCATCGAACGCACAACATTTGCATTTGCTTTTCAATCACTTTTGCAGGGCATCCATGCATCCGAAGCGCTACCATCCATGTAGATGGGACTCAAAAAAGAACGTTTGGCTCATATTTTCCACTAAAACCTAGAGAGCCATGACTGTTCATGGCTTCGCTCACCATTCATATCTAATGAGCCAAGGAGAGCCATACTTATGGCGGTACCATACCTCTTTATGTACCTATTCGACTTTTTCTTGACCACAGTAATCTCTATGCACCGTAATGGAGTTACCGTATACATAGAATACCTCCCTCAAAGAGAGTATTGGTACGACCTGAATCTTTTTTCTATCTGCCATGCCTTTTCTTCTACACTGCGCTTCTTCCTGTCCTGCTAATAGAAAGTAATCGTGATGTCTTGCCAATGATGTCACCATTTTGGTGCAAAAACGTCACCCAAGTGACGTTGTTAAGAAATGAAAAAAGAATATGGAATTCGTAATGATTTGCACACAAACGCACACCTCACGCAATCTCCTGCTTGACGTTGCTCATTTCGGTGGACGGCATATGACTTTATTCCCAGTCAAAATTCAGAATTCTAACGAAACGTTTCGGTCTAAAGGCAAACTTTACAATGAAAACGGTTTTTGAGATTTTGCTCTAGAACAGTGACCCTCAAGGATGGCACAAGGGACGCTGTTGGGTCGAATAACAGTCTAGATAGGGCCTCATATGGGCTCCTGCTTAGTCACCGTACACTCCCAAGGGGGACGACTTCTCACGGTGTTAAAGAGGCTGTGAAGGTTGCACCATTCGCACCAGGACGCACTCGTTGCATGCAAACAGCTTATTTTGGCCAGTTATACCTGATGGCACATATTTGGACAGCTCGTCCAAATGCCCTTTTTCTTAAAGCCTCATATTTCTCCGAATACGCCGATTTCTGCGTTTTCTTAAAGATTGAAGATTAAAGTTAAGCCAATTTTGCACGATTCTGGGCTATCACTTCCATTATCCGTTTGAGCTACATACTCCAAATTGTCGTGAACTGTGGCTTTAGGTAACAGGCCTTGATTTCTCTACTTTCCCCTCCCTTGTTTACATCACGTCTTTGCCAAACAGCTTCACAGGGCTTTAGTCATGCTATCATTATCATTTCTGGTTTTTCTGCCCTTACAACCCGCTGATTCATAAGCTTGTTTATAAACTCAGGTCTGCACCACAACACTCCCGAATTCTATTATCTAAACGAAACATGACCACCCATGCTTTTGTTGTATTCCTTTCATGTCTTTCGATATAAGTTTTACTTTTCTTGTTGTGTTACGACCAGAGTTTGTGCAATGCCAAGTGGCGCACTATCATGCCCATCTTCTGAGGATCGAATCTTCTTGAACACTCGCCTACACCATCCAAGTCTTCTATGGCTTGTTGGCCGATTGGTATCAGACCCGTCTGAGAGAGCAAAAGCTCTGACTTGTACCACCACCGTAGGTCAATGTATAGCCCACATACAATACAAAACTACGATTTTGAATAAAGTCAAATGTTGTGACGCATCTCAGAAACAAATTGGAATCAAGCCAAACACCTTTTTCTACTCTTTATATTCAATTGCTTCCTGGCGGTACCCAGATGCAGATGAATTTTAAAGAGATTCATCATTTTCGCCGTTCAGCTTCTTAGGTAGAACCCTGATCATTTGAACTAACTGGTTCCACAACAAACAAGCCATTATTCGTTGAACGACCACCCCATTCGCCGAGATGATCGGAAATGTAAATTTCACGATCGTTGTAAATTAATTAATTGCATTCCAACGGGTTATGGCCTAAAAAACCGTTGCGGGAACCTCCATGACTTTTTAGAGTTTTGACTAAGAGTTGCAATGCACGGCGTATCTTTGAACTTCACTCATGGTCAAGGCGTCATATTGTAATTTCAACATATCTATCCTTTTCATCAGCAACAGTTTTTCTTTTTGCTGTTGGATTGCGCCGTGCGTTCGAATCACATTCACAATCAGTGACAAAATTGAAATATGAACTTCTTTTCAGCACCTTTGAACTGGTCATTACTTTTCCCAGTTGATGACTTACCCTTCCCACCGAGAAGGGGCTCAAATGGAATTATGGCAGTAAGAGTTCTATGGGCAACTGATAAAAATGAAGAGGGTTACATACAAAATACGACTGGCCACTTCACCTAAGGGTTTTCAAGTAAAAAAGCCCACATATTTGCCTCTGCCTTTCTTTTGGCTAGCAGCCAGTCCATCTGACGCTGATCTCTGTGCTTAGTTTCCTCTACAGCATATTTTGAACGCATTTATTCACATAACTAAGAAAACCTCACGTAAATTCGTCACTCTCACGCTTGTCCCTCGTGGCCACGCCTTTCCATGATGGCGGCCATGTGGGCCTCCCTCCCGTGGCTGGTGTCGTGTGAACGCCCCGCCCATCCATTGCTCGTTGTGTCGTCACGCACCCGTTCTATTTGGCGCCGCCCATCGTGTTCGGGACACCCCAAACACGCAGAATCATATCATCTCGGTTACAGAGTTACACGCTGGCTCTACACAATGACACTACCGGTATTTGCGAAGAAAGTGAAAAAGTTGGCATCGTTTCAACTATTCAATCTGAAACTACTACTTAATGGCGAATCAAGTAAGTTCCTTTCGTTTATGGCCATGTGCTTTTNTTTTGATCGTTTGTTATAGACAGTCTTGTTTTTGTCTGTTCTACTACTTAATAGATTATCAGCCCACTCAGCCGTTTACCCTCACAATACATTCCCTCTTCCTTCCCAGTTGACGTTTAATGCCGTTTCCTGTAGACTTCCTAATCTGTTCCCACGACCAAAACAGTCTCTTCCCGATCCGGGTGCTTCCCGAAGATGTACTGAATTCCAGGTCGCGGTTTCAACAAATTCAAGAAACACTACAAGCTCAAAGGTGAGCTCGGTCGAGGCGGTTTTGGTATCGTCTACCGTGCCATTCGTGTCTCAGACGAGCTCCCAGTTGCTGTGAAGTTCATCGATCGTCGTACAGTTCGGGAATGGGGAAAGGTATAGCAAACAGCTTTTCCCATGTCTCAATACGGTCCCCACATATAATGCCAACATTGCAGATCAATGACGAACATCTACCTATGGAAATCTGTATGTTGGCAAAATGCTCAAAAATTCGAGGTAAGCTTTTCGTACAGATTATGTAGAACTCGTCCACGTACAGTAAGCTTATCTGCTACTTCGGGCGGCCCCATATTGCATTTTTACTTCCCCATCGGCTTTTTTGCTCATTCTGTCATTAAAGACGACGAAACGAGCAAAAGGGCCGAATAGGCCGGAGGAAGGTTTATTGGAATTTCTCCTGTTTCAATCGACAAATTTCCCGATTGCTAGGAGTGAGCCCGTTCATTCTTGCTTGGCTAACTGTTGCTTTCTCTATGATTCGCAGTTGTTCCTATAATTCCTATTGTCTTCCCTGGTGCCAAAATAAGGACCAGCTGTGTCTTGGAAGTAAATCTGGGTTTTTTTTCTTTACTTTGATTCCAGAATACGATTTCTGCTGAAATTTTATAGCTCCAGTGAAACCACACCATCATTCCAGTCACGATATGCGAAATTTCATTTTCTGGGTTGTCTTGTCTTTCCGTCGTTCCTAGAAATGTTTTGGTAGCATTGGGCATTACATTTTCGTTCTTTCTTTTTCTTCCCAATTAACAATATATGTACATAGTACTTTACTTACTTAGGGGGAGTTTTTTCCAGACTTTTCCATGGGTTATACAAAAATGCAACCCAAATCGTTTATCTGCTTCTCTACCACTTTGCCTGACCAGATTTTTTGACGGTCCAGTTCATGGGCTCTGATTAACAGCTTCTGCTGCTTTTTCCTGCAACCCATGGCATTATCCCATGCCCCTAAAATGCCACTGATTGCCCTTCATCAAAAGAACTTGGGGTTAGTTTGACCTATCAATTTATTCAAGTATTCAGCACCATTAAGCCGTTTTCCAGCGCCGTTTTCATGTCTCCATAGTCTTGAAGACTCGAACTACCCCGAAAGACTTTGGGTTAGCAGATTCGTAGGAATAGACGAGTTGGAAGACAAATCTGTATTTATAGTTCTTTTGCTGCAATGAACTGATTTGACAATGGTCGACTGCTCCTAAGTTCATAGTTTCTTGAGTCTCTTGGCGCTCATCATTTACGCCTGCAGGATGCGCCCCGCATACGACTTCCATTCAGACCGTAGTAGCATTTTGAATGCGCATGTGGCCTATACAATGACTTGCGATGTACTATTTAGTGTCTTTATCATTCTCGACGAATCTGGTACTGACCAAACGGTCCCCCATAGATAGAGGGCTTTGTTGGGCTATAAGCGTGTCGATCCGATAATCATGAATATGACAGAGTGAGCCACTTGCCACTACACTACCTCCATCCCTATTGTTTCTAAGTATCCTGTAGTAATAGCCATGACAACGGAATGAGAAATTTTGATGGCCAAAGAGCACGTTTTCCACGGGGTCATATGGTCATCTAATCTATTACGTATATCAGTGCCAGGTTCATCATCAGCTGTTCCCATTCGTCCTGTTCTTCCGCTTGTCGTTGCACTTTGATCGGATTTTTATTTTAGTCCTCAATCCTAATCACGGCTCGGCATGAAGTCCATGTTTCAAACTAGTTTATTCCAAGAAAAAACTTCGAAATATGCTGATCTTCCGCCGTTAATCTTGTTTCAAGCCTCTTTTGAGTCACTGGACTGTACTGGTTACTAAATTTACACTCACGAGTTTTTGTGATTTTCAGTGAAAAGGCCCACCAAAGGGGAGGTTGGGAAGTATATTGGTATTACATCCTCACCCAAACAACCTCAAATATGTATCCCAGACCTGTGGACGGCTTGTAAAAAGAATAGAATGTGAGAAAGGTATAGAATCATTAAGTAGTAATTTTAGGTGTAATTCGTCTCCTCGATTGGTACAGTATCCCTGAAGGTTACCTGATCGTCATGGAACGACCGTATCCATGTGTCGATATGTTTGACTTCATTAAAGGACAACAAAAGCTTGATGAAGAGGTATAGCTTTCATAAAAAAAATTAGAGTATTTCCATAAGTTAACTCTACTTCCAACTCCTTTAAAACCCGTAGAGAGGTCGATTGGGCGAAAAATATTAGCACCCATATATCAGGAAAGTAAGGAATTTTCAAAATTCATCTCCATCACTTCGTCTGAGTCCTCCAAGAGGCACCTAATTCAATCAGAGATCAAAAAGCAGACGTTATGTTGAGCATGTGGGAGGAGCTACATATCGATGCGGAGCTATCTATGCATACCTTACTGTTAATGCCACTTATTGTTAGCGATGCGTTCCATGGGGACACGGGAACATTCCCAAGTCGTTCTGCCCTCTTGATCTCCCCATTGAGGAAGAAATCAGCTACTTCCTGCAGAGAACTTATTTATCAAAAGAGGCTGGAAGGAACAGTTAGTTCAAATAACATTATCCATGGGAGAGAAGCGCACCTTCTTCAGATCCAGTTCTAAATCTGCGCAAGCAGGCAACCTCCATAGCTATCCGTACAGGAAAATGTCGATGGACTGGGGACTAAAATATTATGAAATGGATGATAGCCAGTAAATGATAAAAATTTCTTCAGATGGCTCGTTTCCTCTTCCGACAAATCGCTCAAACATTGAATGAATGCTCACAAAAACGAGTTCTACATCGAGACTTGAAGGTGAGTAAAAAAGTTTCTGGAAGAATGCCCAGCAGTTTTTCTTACCCACCTCAGTTATGTCGTTGCATGAGTGTAAAGTCAGAGCTTTCCTGTCGTGTACTCGTGGTAAAAGTGACTAGATCACACTCTGCGGATTGAATCGCCTAACTCCCAGATCCGGCTTGCCTGGTAGGAGAGAAAGTCAAAAAGAGGTTAATAGAGGGGTGACGTTTATGATTAGACGGCTTACAAGCTTGATGAGCAAGGACAGGGCATAGAGCCCCTCAGCGCCCTATTCCTCATCTCCGCCGCGGAGCGGTGACCGCATCACATTTTGTTCACAAAACCTGTTTCATATTTCTGAACCTCCGAGCAATTACTCAAAAATGGATCCACCACAGAATGCCCCTTCCTGTGACCAGGGGACTAATAGAAGGGAACTAGCGATCAGTCACAATTATTAAAAAAAGATTTTCGATTAGACAAGCTGTTTCTCCCGTTATTCCCTCTAAGAAAAAATTGTGAAGAAGGTATCCCTCCCAGACTACTGGGTTTACCGTCAGACTTCTTTCTGTGGACTCCAGCACATCGAGAAATTATCATTTAAATCATTATCAATATTCGCCGCTGAAATCACATACTTTAGAGCCCTCCTTAGAAGTTGGGATGAAAATGAAACTTGGGAAGGGTTTCCTTCGAAATTTCCAATCCAATCCTGATGTTATCGCTCATACTCAAACATATCAACTCAAAAAGTACTGAACACACGTGATGGCGCATTCTTTATGCAAAAACCCCCGATCATTTGACAAGCGTTTTCTTTTTCAAACAGCATCCAAATCACTGATCACACATCACTACAGCAGAGTACTCTATACCCATTACCCATGGCTCCTCAGAAGCCCAATGAAGCTGCTGAATCGCCTACCCAATGATGAATGCCCCTATTGTCGAGTCCTCCATGTCCGGATACATC
>UZAF01017777.1:4592-17171 GCA_900617895.1 Haemonchus placei
CTGTAGGAAATGCGTTTATTGGGCTGGTAATAGCCGTATAAATGCCTGGCCTATCGCAAATGGATTGAAATTCCAATAGAAATTCCTGCATAGGATAACTTGAATAATGCCATGGTCACTTCATGGTTTCATATTGGGATAAAAGCGACGGTACTATCGGAAATCCGCTACTATTTAGTTGGAACGCTACTAGTTAGTTGAAAAAGAAACCTTGGTCATTAATCACCTGCGGTTACAGACGAACTTGTCAGTAGACTTCTTCGTTCTGCCAGTGTCGTTCAGGTGCGAACTGCTTGAAAAAGGGGGTCATGACTGACGTCGGAGCTCTTCTTCATTGGAATCCAGGGCTTTCAGTCGCTCTCCGGTCACCCAAAGGATCTCGGACTACCCATTGCGAGTACCTTTTATAGCACCAAGGGAAGGGTTCGTCACTTCCAGTTCTCTACAGTTGTTCTCCAACGGAAAGAAAGTGAACCCTCAGTATTAAAGGATAGGGGGCAATGTCTTTGCTAATGGCCGACCCTGCTTGTAGGATGCGCCCCGTATTCGACTTCTATTCGGAACCATACAATGAATTAAAGTGGGTAGTTGATAAATTCCAATGCTTTTATCCTCCCAAACGACTCTGATAGCAATTGACCGACAACGACTTCGGGGACTTGGGGGGATGAAAGGCCTGATGACCTCGACGGGTATCTAACGTGGATTCGATCCCCGGGCCATGTATGTGTAATATAGTGAATTACTCGGTACCACACTACATCCACAACCTTAGTATTACTCGTGTCCGGTAGCGTCAAGAGATTATCACAATACGCAAAAGAGTCAGGGCAGCAATTGGATGAGAGCCCGTCCACTCAATGAAATTCTCGCCAGGACTAGGGGTGAATCTATCGAGAGGTTTTTCACCCGCTACTTGCTTATTTGCTTTTCTTGATCAGAATTTTGGAAATTTTAAGAATTTCCATAGATGTCGTTATCCGTGCGACCAACGACCACCGCCTCGACAGAACACAGTATCTCACATGGTCATTTTATTTCAGAGTAGAGCAGTGGGTACCACTAAAATTACTAGGTGGACAAGGTAAAGAGTTAAGCTTTTTGTTGTCCCCCACTTTCCACCCATTAACTGCTAATTTACTATATTTCCTAACAATAAAAATAACTTTCTTCCGAATTTTCATAGAGGTCATTATCCAAGTGCTCGGTTGCCATCATCAAAATCAAGGTCGGCATGATCACATGGGGAGTTCATTACAGAGTAAAGAGCAGTACTGAGATAAGTAAGTGGGCAGAGTACTGTGGTGAACCTGTTTTGTTGTTCTTGTTCCTCATTGGCTGACTGCTGATTAGCCCTTTTATGGCTAGCCAATTTGAGTAATTTTCTCCCAGAATTTCCATAGATGACATTTTCCGGACAGACAATTGCCGTGTTCGAAGCGAAGCTTGAAATCTACACAAAGGAAATCGTCATCACCTTTTTTCGTTAGGTGGGAGGAAGACGCCCACCCATTTTATGGAGAAAGTCTGTTAATGGATTGAATGTGTTTTGTACGATAATATGGTCTGGATGAGGAAGTAGGTAACAATAAATAGTAAATCATGAATGATGAAGGAAATGGAAAAAAATTCGTTTAAAGCCAGTAAAACTGGGTCGTATCTAGCGATTGTAATCGGAATCCTTTTATCTTGATTTGTATAGTACTGATAAAGAAAGAGTGGCTACCGCCCAAGGCCAAAAAAATTCAAAAAGCTTCCACTTCCATTATAGACGATATGTTACCATACTTTGGTGAATATCTGAAGTTGAAATTCATTCTTTTTTTTTTGAGGGATATATTTAATAATATGGGGCAGAGGTAGTGCGGTGGCAACTGACGCATTATCACACGCGCATGGTCACGGGTTCGAATCCCAGGTGAGTAACCAAGCCCTCCACCTCTCCGAGGTTAGGTTAATTGGTACCAGACTTGGCTGTGAAGATGAAAGCACTGACTTGTATGTGCGTTGGCTGGCCACCACAAGTCATTGTATAGACCGCATTTGCATTCATTGCCACACTACGATTCTGGATGGAAGTCGGATGCGGAGCGCATCCCTCAGACGGGATATGACACTGTAGGAATCGTAACTGTTGACCGGCATTGCGCTTTTCAAGATTATAGGAATGACGTGCTGTTATTAATTCTCACAAGAAGAGGCGAACAATTCCTAAGTTTCAAAGTTCTACTCAAAGGCTCAATTAGATAACTCGTTGAAATTTCACAAAATTTGGGACTTGCTTAGAGTTTTTCAGATCAACATTGGAGAATCGGCCAATAGGATGTACTACTGGTCTAGCACATCCTGACCGGAGAAAGTGAAAGGCTACTGCCAATTCCCAGAATACGTGAGACTCTCTAATGAAATGAATGATTTCAGATGTTATAGGACTCTGACAACGAAACAAACCCTTCCGTGGGAAAGAAAATGTCGTACTCAGAGGAGAAAAGGATGCTGGATCAGTCTCAGACAAATAGTTTCCTCCGGAACTACTAGCGCACTCCCTACTAAAGTATTCCTTAGAAGCCATCAAAACAAGCCTAGGCCGCAGATCACTGCATCAGAGCAGTAGGTATTGTTTGTTGTTACTATAGTAAATACCCTGATTAGTTAAGAGCAGCTGATTCAGAAATTAGAGTATTTTCCTGAGAGATTTCAGTGGTTATACGGTCAGTAACTAGTCTTAGAGAGACCTTGAGGTAGTAGGCTGGAAGTCACGCTCGTATCCAGAGTGCACTGCAGCTACTTCTCCCATTGAAGAGAAGTAACTTAAGAGCAACTGGTAACTTACTAGGGTAAAATAAAGCAAAATGATAGAAAAAGGGGTCCTAACCCGCCATTAATGAGCCACAAATCCTTTGAATAGGATGGAAAGATAGATATTTAGGATGCGCCCTCACATATGACCTCCATCGAAAATCATAGTAACGTTTGAATGCTTAGTTAGCCTATACAATGACTGCGGTGGCCAACTGATGAACAAGTCAGTGGCTTTTATCTTCCCAAACGAGTATGTTACCAAATGATCGACCCCCGAGGGATAGAAGCCTTGGTTGACCTAAGAGTATACCTGTCCGGGATTCGAACTCGTGACCATGCGTGTGTGATAGTGCCACTACGGCACCTCCCTCTATCCTTAGACTATTTTTAAATATTTTTGTCGTCACCTGACAGGTGTTCTTCTAATTTATTCAATAATTAGTGCTCAAAGGTAGGAATTTCTCTTGGATTAGGGGCATCACTGGGCGTCAACCCATTATTTTATACGTCATCCATACGTTTGCTTGGGATAACTGTTCCTGCCCTGCCCCTTCCCAGAAAGTTTATGATGCCCTCATAACTTTATAACTATGGATTCAACCGGCCCCATTAATTTCCCAAAATACCAATTTTGATGAATTAAGCCAATGTTGTCTAATTTTCTTTTTTGAATTCCATCTCAGCCTTGACGGCCCAATGTTTTGGAATAAAGAAGAAATAACCATAAAATGGTTCAATAAAAGTGAAAAGCTGTGAGGTGAGGTCGTATGATGAGAAGGAAGTGAGCTGAGGTGGCCTGAACGGCGCCGTTGCTGCATTCATAGTCGCGGATCGAAAATCGCCTAACCAAACCGAGCTTTAAATCCTTCAGGGTCGTTAGATTTATGCTAAATTCGTTCGTTTGGACAAAAATAGTTACTCGAACAACGGCTGCCATACACAAGCCGTTGCTCAGGCCAAAAACGATAATGGGACAGCTCCCTTGCCATTACATGATGAGTGGGATGCTATTTCATCGAGACTAATCAAGCATTTCATCGCCTGAGGATCGTTCTTCCTCTAACAAAAATGTTTGGGAGCATGGGAACAGAGGAAGATTCTGCCCTCACCATCGCATACGTTCACTGAATACCCCTCTGCTCCCTCCCAACCCCCTCTCCCATAAGAGCTTCTGAAATGCAGCATGGGATTCTAGTTCTTGGCGAGGACCAGCCGGGCCAATTAGCACCATGAACGTCTAACCCAAGCTTGCGGAATCACCTGAAAAAGCCCTGGTACGGAAGAAAAATCGTGATCGACGGCAGCCACAGGAAAGACGAGCAAAGGCGGAGTCCCAGACTACTACGTCAGCCTTTATCTCAAGCACGGGGACGAGAAAAACTCATGGAAAGCCTCAAACAATGACATTAGGTAATCAGCTATGGAGGAATAGGTTTTTATGGGAGCATTAATTATGCAATAAAAGAATTATGTTAGGTGGTAATAATACTCACAAATAACGGAACCAGCGGCAATGATCACGCCTTCACGAATTTGTTTATGGTTCACTGAACCAAGCCAGAAAGGGTAACACAATCGGAATTACTAAGTACGATGCGGTCGAATAGGCAATATAGTTGACGTAGGCAGTATGCCGGGCAGATTCAGTCTGGAAAGCACTTGGATGAAGGAAGGGAACACTCGGGAGAAAGGTGGAAATGGCCGGTATACCTTCTATCAGAAGGACTGCGTGTGGGGAAAATCTGCTTCACGTTTCAGGTCAGGGTAGGAAGCGGAAGTGAGTGAGTGAGCGGGGCCTATTCGGGTCGGACCCTTTGGGCATAAATCAAGTTCGCCGCTCACATATCATGATGGTGCTAATAGAATTGAACACTCGGACGAGATGAACCTGATGAACCACCACCCCTTTCGCCGCGGCATGACTAAATTGGCTGGCTCGATAGGAGGCCCTTAAGTAGTCCAGGACGTCCTCTTTTCATTTTTGAAAAGCTATAGCGTATAAGGATCACCCATTTACCGTGTGAAACTCCATTTTTGAGTATTTTTGGGCCCATTTCTTCCTAGCCAGGGGTCAGGTTAGGTACGGGCCTTATTTTGGTGTCAGGATTGGAAAAATTGGGGAGAGTTGCGAGAGTTTGCCTTAGGTAAATAGCACCAGAGGAATACCTGAGATTTTTGCCATGAAGCTTATGTATTTTCACGGGTAGTCTAGTTTTTTTTTCTAATTAACTTATCCCAGTCGCGTGCTGAAATCACATGACATCTTATCCATTTGAAAATTCCATCCTTATTCCAAATGTGCGGCTCAATTTGCAACAAATAATTGTACGGCCACAAATTTAGAAGGAAAACCCTGTTCAGGAAGAGGCCGTGGAGAAAAATCCATTCCATTATGGTACTTTACGGAAAAATTGGAAAACTCCATCCGAGACTTTCCGCGAAGAAGTTCAACTTCTGAATCAGAGTTCTGCAGCCCCTGCTTCGTACCGAGAGCCGCTTATTATTACGCCACGCTCCTCCATTATATAATTTTATTTAAGAGAAATGCATTTTGAACGGAAGCCATTACTCAAATTTGAAAAACCTGAGTAAGTCGACTTGACCTTTTTGAAATGACTACCCGTAGAAGAGCAGCTAGGGGTATAAACCGTATGGGTAGGTCCCTTTAGGTCCCTTCGTGTGAGCTATGGCACAGCTATTGTATTCCCTCCGTTATTTTAAGAGGAAAAAAGGATAAAGTGATTCGATTCGACCCCTTATGAGTCTTTATAAAAAATATTATTTTTGAAACCGTAGTGGTGCTTGGATGCTGGTTTGGTTTGTGTATTTTTTGCCTCCCAAAATTCTGCTATGAAACAGCACATCTGAAATGAATAGCAGGCTTGGTTAACTTAGCGATTCAATTCGAGACAATGCATGTGGAAATGAATCACTTGTCAACCATCACTCAAGCGATCTTTGACTAAGATGCTATAAATGTCCAAACAACAAAACAACTGGGCGTCGTCACACAGAAACCGTCACAACAGCTTTTTTCAGAAATCCTTAACAATGATTTCACTCTTCCACTCCTAGTAGGAAGACGGACCAGGCTCGGTGGTTGAAATGAGTCGAAAAGTTTCTGTGAGCTGATAGACCATGGCGAATTTAAGAATTAATTCGGTCGTAGAAACAGAAGCCCATTTTCCCACTTACGACGTCTTTTATCAACTTCCTGCAGCAATCCTGTTCATTTAGAGGACTAAAAAATAACTTTTTGAATGTTGAAGAAAAATAAAAAAATTCAAAAACTCAATACCAAAGTAAATAGAAAAAAAGCGCCGCACGATAGGCAATAGACATGTGGGTGTATGTATGTATGTATGTATGTATGTATGTATGTATGTATGTATGTATGTATGTGTGTACGTATGTGTGTACGTATGTGTGTTCGTGTGTATGTGCGTATGTACGCCTGTGTGTATCTATTTATGTATGTGATAGATGCATAGATAGGAATCGTCCCGTCCTACATATTCGAAGAAAAATGGTTTTCCTGACCCCATTCCCGATTGAATCCTCGTTGGAGGGGGTACTTAAAGTTCAATAGAGCCCAAAGACTGGGTGAGATTGAAGAGGAGCATCTATTGAAATAAGAAAAAAACTTTAGTGAGAGTGTGGTTCAGCCCGAGATCCAACCAAGTGAGATTGGAAAAGCAGGGTGGTGTGAATGAATTTTTTTGTAGCGTTTCATCCTTCGTGTACTTTCCTACGGTATAAAACTTTTCCATTCCGCTAAATGTCAAGTGCAGCCTCTTTGCAAGAACTAGAAAGTGAGAAGGTACAAAAAAAGAAGTAATCGTGGGAGGACGGTGTCATACCCTCTCGATCCTCTCTCCGTCTATGTAGTGCTTTTTCGTTATGGTGTGTAATGCTGGAAAAACGATGCGTACGATGTATTTTTGAAATTTGAGCCACATTTGGCTAATTTGGATCCTCCAACTTGTCATGGCACATATTCTGCCTTCAAACAAGTAGCACTCTCAGAATCCGAGTAACTTTGGGGCCTGACCTAACGTGAAGTACTTCTGGTGTATTGAATCTGGCTTTCTAGGTCCTTGGAGCCATACAGTCGGAATCTAAGCTTTCGACCTAGAGATAAGCAGTGACAAAGGGCTCGGTAAAAAAGCGGCAGTCTACTTCCAGGCGGCTCCAGGATACGCCACATATTTGAATTTTGCTGGGATCAACGGGACTTATGAACCGATTTTCGCTACAGGAGATTATTTGCAGTAGACTGACTGGAAAGCGTTCTTTGTTTTCCTGGGCAAGTCAATAATCATGAGGAAATTGGAACTTTATTGGTTCAAGTAGGACTCGTTTCCCACTTGGGAGGTTTCGAACTCTTCTCTGATCATGAGTTGGTTCAGTGTTAAGTGTGCCTTCTGTTTATTGTCTCTTGGAATATGACGACATGACCTCCATTGGGAAAGCCCTTCAACCCAGTCATGCCCGCCTACGCATTCATCGTGAATGATGCCTTTAGGGGATCTCGAAATATCACGAAGATTGCCTAAGAATTAGATTAGAGTGGGAGATGAGAGTTACGGGGATACTTGTCCATGGAGGGAGCAAAGGAGCGAAGATTCATCGCGGGAAATGAATTCTGAAGAGTGGGCAATACGATGCAAGTTGAGTCTTGAGGGCAATTTGATGGGCGTATTATGACATGGAGAGGATAATAAGAGGGGAGATGCAGCCGATAGGTCTGCATGCCTCTCTTGGCACATCTTTCAGTAATATTCCATGGGGTAGTCTATTGACAAATAAGCCCCATCTCCCTTTTGCTGCGCTCCCGTAGGAGTATTTATCTGTGTTGTGAGACTTTAATTAAATCCTTTCACTGCAGAGTATTAGTGAATAAATAGAAACTTCACTTCGCTTCACTTCGAAACTACGCTACTTATGGCAAAGCAAACAATGGCCTCTGTGGCCCCCAAAAACAGCCGGAAGGCTTCGTATCCATTCAGTTTGGAAGTTCCAGAGAAAAAAGTAAAAAGAAAACTGCTGGACATTCTATTTTTAAATAAGTAAAAATGGTGGTCAGCCAGAAGGCCAACTGTAAATGTCTTCAAAGTCTTCTTCAGTCAACCGACTCCCTTCAAGGGATGCTCCCCAAACTCGACGTCCATTCAGAATCGTGGTGGCGTATTTAGTGCGTATGTGGCCTATACTTTGACTTGTGACGGTCAGCCATGTACAAGCAGTGTTTTTATTCTCATAGAAAGTTTGGTACCAATTGACTGAGCCCAAAAGGCTGGAAGTCTTGCTTGACCTCGCAGATACCGAATCAAGATCCGATCTGATCCCGGGATCATGCGATAATGCGACATTTGCCACTACACCACCTTTGCCCGTAAGCCATATAATCATTACCTATTATAACAAAAAGACAGTAAGCTGGCTACGTATATCTGAAATGAAACGAAGAGAAGAATCGCCATCACATGAATGGTCTTCAGATTAATTCTCTACCCGGCTAGACAGGTATCATCACTTAGCCCTTTTTTCTTGATTAGATGATCGGGGATGAGCTCATATTAAGGACTAAGAAGGCTTAGTAGACATAAAGATCTTATGACGCGTTCCCAAAGTTCGTTGATCATTTACAGATTCTCATTTTCCAGCTGGCTGCCTACTGAAATGCGCTATGCACTCGACCTCTACTCAAAATCGCAGGAAAATTTCAAGTGTGTGTATGGGCCATGAGAAAATTCAAGGGAATACCCCGATAATCATCCCTATTAAGCCATCCCCGCAGATAAGCCTAATAACGATTGCTTGTCAGCGTAAGAATGTAAGATTCGGCTGGACTGGGAGAATGTGTATGCTAGAAGGGTTGCCCTCTTCCCCCCAGTCATTGCGTTCTAAAGTGAAACTTAACGTAAGCATGCTTGAAGTGAGGCTACGTCTGCGGTACTTAATCGAAAGTTCGATATGGAGGCATTTGTACTCCCTGACCACTTGAGGTTCTCGAAGTAGCTCCTCAGGATCAAGTTCAGGAGTGGGAGGAGGACGGTTGTTGTGCCCCAGTCGTCACGGTTGGTTTCCCATGCTGAAATGGTAAAGTCCAGTCTGATCAGTTTAGATTTTGATGCTAATGTTGCTGACATTCGAAAAGAAATCGTCGTAGAAATGATGTCAAGCGGTGCCAGAGAGAAAAACTTGCGGATGCTGCACTTGGGGAATACTTTTCTTGGAAGAATAAAGAATCAGAAGCGATTTGTAATTAAGGTGAAAGACGCCTTGTTCTGGTTATTCATAGGAAGAAAGAAGGAGAATAGGAAAAGATTTTTCGACAAGGCTTAAAAAACGTAACTGAACTCCTCAGACTCAGACTGCAATCGCCTACGAGTCCGTTGAGAGCTCATGTTAAAGCTTTCGAAAGGACATTCATTGGAATGGAGGATCCCTATTTCTGAACGATTCCAGGATTTCATGAAAAGGTAATGCTCAAGTGCATGATAGATTAAAAACCGACTGAAAGTGACTTGGACCGCAAGCCTCGGTGTGCAACCGAGTTTCTCCCTCCCTATGCACTCAGGAAACCAAGGCTTCAATGAAGAAACTAAGAGCCTAGGCAGACCATTGGAGTACCGCAACTTTCAAAGGATGAGGAATTGGGCAAAAATAAATGGCGGCTCAAGTCCAGCTGTGTGTCAGGTTAAAAGGTAAAATGGCAAGTGTCCGTTCTGTCAACCTCGCTCTGCAATAAGCCATGCATTCAACTTATATTTGAAATCTTAGTAGTATTCAGCCTATACATTGGCTTGTAAGGCCAGCGATGCGGAAGACAGTGCTTCTGTCCTCCCAAACGGATCTGGCATCGACTAAAACGGTCGTTGAAAGTAAGATTGGAAGTTGTGGATTCAGGATTTGACCCCTTGACCATGCGTGCGATTCCGCGCCACTTGTCACTACACCATTTTAGGTAGGATTGGTCTTGAATACTCAAAAGAAGACAATTTTCCTTCGGAAAATTCGTATAGAAATGGGAAAATTTAAACTAATTCCTCTCATCGCATCGATCGAAGCAGTCAGCATATTCCTTCCTAGGAAACGATGAAAAATAAAAAAAAATGATCGGTCATCTTGACTTCCGTATAGATAGCTGAGAGAGAAGGAGTAGATTTCAACAAAAGTGGTTCTGACGCCATTATTTGCTCCGTTCAACACTCTACACGCAAACGTATCACCTTTCCTTCGGTCTTTCAGATAGGCGACACTTTGATTGGTCTACGTTCCGTATCTATGTAGTCCAGCCGATGTCAATAGACCTATATGGTACAGAAACTGCAGTATATTCCGAGCACAACTCTAGGAGAGGGAAAACAGCCCAAAAGTCCACGTTCGTCTAGTAATAAGCCTCCTTCCGAAAAATCCACCTAGAAGTCGTAGATGAGATGGCCAAGGTCAAACATGACACTCAACGATGTTCATCTCTAGACAGCACCCCCATTCATAATGTAGAGGTGAAATGGCGAAGATAGAGCTCAATACGCTGACAACAACGCGTTGAGCTTGTTTGTCGAATGGGACAGAGCCCGTTTTTAGGCTGTCCCACGAGAATGAATGCAAAGAGTGTGAGAATCAGTTCTGTAACCTTCAAAAAATAAAAATAACCATCCCATTTGTATTCGTGGCCGTCGCCTGGACGTGGGATCCCACTCATCAATCAACGCATGGAACATGCTGAGTACAGAACGCCGACCCGATTGGAGGATCATGGATACGATGAAGGATTCTATACGAGCACTTGATCGAGTATTTGAGGAGAAAGCTATAGCCTGAATGGAAGGAAATCTGGTTGTCCCCAGTGTATTTATAAATAGCTCAAGACTTTCAAACGAATACTTATCAATTACAAGTTTTGAAATATTTCAAGTCGATAGGTTTCTGAGTGAGAAGGGTATGATGTCATTGGAATTTTTCTGTGGCAATTTTCAGGGTCTACTGGCTAGGATGAGGTAGTACCAAGAAGGTTCATTGCTACTTCGAGCATGGTTCGAGTCAAACTGCGGATGGCTGCCAGCGAGGTCGAATGGTTGAAAGTTATTCAGAAAAACAAAAACACTGACTTGTGCTTTAACCGCCGAAGTAGCCATTAAATACGACACTCACGGTAAAATCACAGCATTACTCCTAGGTAGACCTGAGTGGAAGAGTAGAATGCGCTCCGACAAAAAGAATAAGAGCAAAATTTTTGATAATAACCACGACCAAATACCATATGCCCAAGAATCACCTGAAAATATGCTATTCCGTGAACCCTAGAAGTCAGTAGGCAGTAGGAAATAGTAGCGCGATGAGTGATGATGATGATGATGTTGCTGATGTCACTTATCGCCATGATTTACCCTTCCGGTCAAGACTACGCAACATTAGGCGACGCCCGAAGATCTTCACGAAGATCCATATGAGCTCTGATCGAGGGCTCGCACCCACCTACTCCATCGCTTGATAAATGGGCATAGAGCATTGAAGCTGAAAGGCAGGTGCTCGGAATTGTTTATTCTGAGGCTTTAGAATGAGATAATGAATGAGATTTGGTGAATAATCTGATTTCATCTAATATATTCAGAACAACAACCAGTCATCCCAGGTGCCAGTAGATTGTCCTTTCCCAAAGGTTGCTACAAATCAAAGGGCGCTGTAAGTTTGAAAGCCCTTGTCAGCTCANATGGGTTTACATCCATCATCTGGGTCAATTATAGCTCCAATTGTTGATCTGTGATGTAGTGACCTTTCCCGAAAAGATGTCAGGTTGAGGGTTTCCCAATGCTCTACTGAGGAGGGAATTATCCAACAAACTCCTCGGTTTCTTTTATTTTGAAGAATTGATCCCAACCATTCGCGGGAAACTACAGCACAGATGGCTGAAGTAGTTTTTATAAGAAGCATGCGGTGCATAGGTTTACAAGAAGCTACTGTCACAGAGTTGTATACCAAGTACTGTGAGCGGCTCTCTTCAGGTGGCACCGAGTTAAGGATAAGCAGCAGAGAGACTTTATTCGCCTGACGATGTCGCTACGATATCACCAATATGACTGAGGTTAAATCGAGCAGCTTGGACCTATTCATCCGCTCCGAGGTCCGGACAAATTATCGGTCCTTGCGGTTCTGGCTGTGACCTCGGATGGAATCTTTTCTGAGACGACACCCTCCACAAAATGACCATCAGCCAAACTTTGACTGTATTGTTTTAGTCTTCTAAAACATCCATAATGGTAACCGGAAAGGAAGGGAACAAGATTCAGTGACGACCCTGTTACAAAAGACCGAGTTCATGCAGAATATTTGTGTTGTGTCGTGGCAAGTGGCGCATACTACTGCACGCATGGTCCGAGGATCGAACTCCGCAGAGATGTCATACAGACCAACCAAGCCTTCTATAATTTCCAATTTCGGCTAAGTGGTGCTAGAGTCGTATGAGAGGATAAAAGCACTGACTCGTACTCTTGCTATCCCCCACAGTCTATAGGCGACATACACAATCCCCACGTCCCTACGATTCTGAGTGGAAGTGGGATGCAGGGCACATCCTGGGAACTGGATTAATCAACACCAAAAGACATTTGTAATTCTCACAAGGTTGGCGATTTGTGGGCAAAACTCCAGTCTCGGACGGGACTCGAACCCGTACTTGTCCTTTCCGGGGACCGTGCTCTTATCCCTTACACTACCGAGACCCCGCTCGCCCTCGCCTTCTCAATGGCTTACGTGTGAGTGCTGATAAGC